>JALPQI010006211.1:0-52009 GCA_025490895.1 Thaumatotibia leucotreta
CGAACAAAAATGTCATATCACACAATTGTATTCATCAAAGCGAATGTTTCCTATGGGAATTCCCCGTTGCATAAAGGAAACTGTCGGCTATGGTTGTCGCGGTCATAAAATAATTATGCCACGTGTGCAAAATGATTGAATGCAAATTACCCGTTCGGAGTTTTCTTTTCGCGCCTCGGCGTCGGAGGATAACTGTAATACATAAACACACATTTATTTGTAATAATTTCAACATTAATTGATCACGAATAAAAGTGAAGAGTTATACTGACTTGCTCTCATTGAGAGATTTTGAGGCGGAGAGTTTAGCGCGCAACCGGTCCACTTCTTCCCGTAACTCTCTGAAAAAAAAAGGCACTTAGCATTATACAAATTGATAGACTTTTTACCTGCGACCATATATAACATGGACGTCTAACGCCAGCTCAAAAATGCCCCCAAAAACAATTGTTCAATTGTGCCAAGATGGGCAGAATTAACACCACGCATATTTCGGCGCAACATCTTTGACAAATGTTTATAGAATATAACCAATCAAAACTTTGATGGACCAATGACTACTATTTTTAAATGGCGGTTTAAGTTTTGATAGGTTGATATTGAAATTCGTTAGCGTGATACATTGAAGAGGGGGCGATATTTGTCAACTAAAATTCAGGACCGGTTTTGAAAGGCAATTTAGTATGGCGTGCAGCTTCCATGTTTTATTTGTTCGTAGCATTTTACTAACTTGGACACTGCTCTCACATCAGCCTATCTCAGTCAACAAGATGCCAATCGCTAACGCTCAATCGTGAACGAAACACAACTGTCTTTGTTCGAGGAAAGTGTGAGCGTTGATTGGCAAGTTGGCTACGCACTCTAATACGTACAGTCGCCATCAGATATATAGTAGCGGTCGAGGTCCCCAAATAAATCGGAGCAACGTAAAATTTCAATAAATTCGTTACGTGAGAAAAGGACAATAATTAGAGGCATGTAATTCGTCACAAATTTAGGAGCAACCACTTTTCAATTAATTCGTAACGTATAATTAGGCAAAAATATCGGAACACAGATATAATCAGAAATATCTGAGCAGTTAGGGTGGTCGTAAATATCTCAACATTTATGGAAAATATACCTTAGTGTCATATACACATCGCTTTAAATTCTTTATGGTCAGCCACAAGTCTTGAATAAGTTGTCAATAATTTGAATTTAGAACAGAGTGGTTTGTTGTGACGTTCTTCGAAAAGAGTAGACATTTGTCATCGAGACAAATATGTTTCTGTCTCTTTCGCAAATTGGACAGATATTATGCCTAAATCATTAAAATGAGTTATCTAGATAACCGCTGTTTTGACGTATTGCCAAAATTGGCAAAGGTAAAACAAGGAGCAAACCTAAATTTCATGAGAAGATGTCGGGTACTCGGCGGTGGCGCAATAAATAGTTCGAGTAATGATTATATTGAAATAGATATTATTAAACAGCGATTACAATGGGATTTGAAAGTACTGTTGACACAACAGTGTATAAGTCAATCTAGAATATATTCATAGTCATACAGGGTGGCCAAATAAGATATATACACTTTATTTTTGAACTTTTATTCCATACATAACACAAAAAATATAAAGTATTACTGGTTAAATAAAATTATTTTGGGTCGGCAATTACACATGGAAAATAATCAGACAAATATCAACCTCCAGTAGCATCGCAGATGCCAACCCTTTTCATCGCATTTTTCATCACTTTTTCACACATTTCCGGCGTTATTTCAGTGATCGTGGTTCGAGTATTTTGTTTTAATTGCTAAAGGTTCGTTGGCCAATTAGAAAAGACAAATCCTTTTAAATAACCCCACAGAAAAAAAATCAGGAGCTGTCAAATCAGGCGATCTTGGGGGCCGGTTAATGTCACCTTTTTATTACACTTGCTGTCTAAGTGCGCTATTGCTTGCATGCATAGCGGGAGTAATAGAAAAGTGAAATTCCCTAGGGAGTAATAGAAATGTCAGTACGTCATTTAATAATATTTTGTCCTAAAACTTATTTTTTTGAAAGAGAAATTCTGAAACTATAAGACATACTAAGTAGTATTTGTTTTTGGGGACCATAATTAATTATATATAATCGATTTTGATAAAAAAACTGTATTTATACATTAGAAAAAAACGTGTTGAATATGTGAAAACAATGTATTTTATTAATTTTAAACATCATGCTTCTTAGGGGATATGGTTCCTAAAAACAAATACTACTATTTACTGCTTAAGACCTACACAATGGGTATCCGAATAGAAATAGTGCAGATAAGTTTATTTTTTCGGGATTCGATTCCCCTTCTGTGTAGTTTTTTTTTTTCAAATATATTAATGCAGTTTTTCTGTTGATTAAAATCGATGACATGGTTCCTAAGAACATATTTTCGTATATCCGATAGTTTCAGACATTCCCATACTGACTGATTTTAATGAGCCACCCTGTATTTTAGTATACACATATATACAGGGTGTAATCGCTTAGTGTTGCCAGGCCATAATTCAGATTCAGATTCAGATACCAGAAAACTTCTAACTGATATCGAAAGTACGTTACCCAACGAGTAAAATTACACTAAATAACTTTTTTGAAATAAAATCAGAAATATCTCAAATATTAACTTCAAACCCTTCCATACATTTAGTACGTAACCGTACATTCAAAGAGTAGTTTAATACCAATATTATTTAAGAATAAAACTTTCTGTCAACTACAAAAGTCATCGATTTTTATGTCAAAGTCATGTGGGCTGGAACGTTATTGTGTAACTACGTCCACATGTTAGATTAATTATTTCATAAACGGTAGTATTATTATTTTATTACAATGTATTCGTACAAATAACCAATCTCTAACAGTTTTATCTGTTATGACACCCGACATTTTTTAAGGCTAGTCGTCATATTAAATGTATGGGAGCGTTTTAACTTAGTATTTTTAATATTACTCCATCTATTTAGAAAAAGTTATTTATACAATTTTACTCGTTGGGTAACGCACTTTCGATATTAGTTGGAAGTTTTCTGATATCTGTTATATTTACGGAATTATGGCCTGGCCACACTTAACGATTACACCCTGTATATCTAATATCATATATCTATAATATCACGCAACAATAGCATAAACATATATATATAATATCATATATCTATAATATCACTGTTACTGATGTCAAGCCACCGCAGGCTACGTCTACCGCTTACTATCGGACGATCCGTGTGCTTGTTTGCCACCAACATACAATTATCACTAATAATACCCGTGCGAAAAGGAAATTCGTAACTCGTGAAGATTTAAAGCACTGCCTTCGGTCGTGCTTTAATTTATCTCCACTCGTTCCACTCCACTTAATTATTTTCGCACTTGTATCATAATTTACTATTTTACTTTCGGAAAGTTGTTACAATTGTCACAAGGTTTAGAACGATTTTCGTAAATGGGCATTTTCACTTTTAGGTACACCCAATTAGCTTAACTCTCACAAAAAAGTTAACTTCGATGTCAGCTTTGTAACGACAATTAAGCATTAAATATAAACAAAAATATTTTTTTATCATTGAATCCAGAAAGAATACGCTTATATGCAATATACAAACACGAATAAAGTGGATTTAGGTAAATATTTCCTGCTTAATTGTCGTTACAAAGCTGACATCGAAATTAACTTTTTTGTGAGAGTTAAGCTAATTGGGTGTCCCTAGAAGTGAAAATGCCCAAATTCTTGATATGAGGTTCGACCTATGTTGGAATTTCGCTACAATTGTCGTATTTTGTGACAATATATAATTTTGCTTCGCCTAAAAGACGGTATTTATTGCTGATTGCTAAAAGTTCGTGCAATATATTTGAAACACAAACGACCACACGGCCCGTCTGATGATAAGTGGTAACCGTAGCCCGTGGACGCCTGCAATGGGAGAAACAGTCAATTTACAATTCTCGGACTTGTCACCGTGGTAAAATAGGATCCGCAAATGACTTTTAGGTGTTCTGTTCACCCTTTATACTTTTTTAGTTTCGTTCAAATAAATCATTTCCTAGCTTTACGATTTTATTTACTTATCCCATATTAATATGATTACATCAATAAAAAATCAAAATTGAATTTATGCATTTTTCAATAATGATGCTTGAAAACTTCTCTTTTATCTAGGAAACTCACCCACAACAGTGCCGTCAAAATCATCTTTGACATTGACAACTTAAAGTAGTAGTAGTGACAACATAGTAACAAATTAAAATAAACTATGTGACGCAGACTTAAGGTGTATTTCCTATAAATGTTCCGATCTTTATGATCATCCTGGCTGCTTCGATATCTTTGAGCCATGTTCGTTCCGATATCTTTACCTACTTGTACGTTACGAATTTATTGAAAAGTGACTGCCCCTAAATTTATGACGAATTATACGCTCCCAAATCATTGCCCTTTTCTCACGTAACGAATTTATTGAAATTTTACGTTGCTCCGATTTATTTGGGGACCTCGACCGCTACCATATATCTGATGGCGACTGTACCTGTTGGCACGACGCAGCGGCGGCGATGTATTGGTCCGACGGCCGGAGCGCCCGAACAGTTTGTTGCCAAGAGAACATTTCTTCCGTCCGGCTTCTTCCACTTTAGCCTGAAATCACGAGTATTTCATTAAACTGTAATGGTTTAAGATTACTAGCATGTGTTCAGCGTGTTAGAGGCATGCTCGCAGCAATAGGCTACTTGACTCATATCCAATTTAGTTCAAAAAAATATTATTTTCTGTAGTATTTATTGAAAAGATCAATATTTTTCGATTACGGTGTATTAAAAGTGTTTTTATAGAAAAAATTGTTTTTTTTTTTATTTCGTACTCCGCCATGATGTGACGTCATAGGTTCTTAAACTAACTTCATGTCGAATCTTATACGAGTGAAATTCGCCATGGACATGTAGGCATGTAGCTTTGCTGTGACATTGGCATAACATAAGTGACATGCCAAATGTTTGTTTTCGGTTTGAGTGGCGTGCGCGGTAACGAAAGTTAATTTTGCGGTTTTCTAGGTCGTGAAAAAATATTTTTTTTTCCGTTAATCAGATATTGATTAATAATATAAGACAAACTTTAAAAATGGGTCAAGTAGTCTATTTCCATAATAAAAGTATGAAACGTCGGGTGGCAGAGAACTAAATTTATCTGGGCATAAACCTACCCTATGTGTGCCAAATTTAAACTCAATCAGTGCAGTAGTGTCTGAGCAAATCGGCTGTAATAGACAGACACGCGAGTAGCCTGTAAGAGTACTTGCTAACTCTCACATTTACTTGATAGACTTCTTTATAGTATTTTTGAACACGAAAGACAATTTTATGAGATAAAATTGATTTATTTAACTTGATAGGTGTGCATACTTATAGAATAGCGAAGGTGATTAATTCGATGATAATAATGAACAATTAATAGGCTATTATCGTCGTTGAGATTGCCAATTCCGTTATGTGTAAATTTCAAATTTGACAAAAGAAGACTGTAAACATATGTCATTTGGATTGATTTTTCAGTTCCTGAAATCGTGCACATAACGCTGATGGTGTAAATGAATGTTTTGATGAATGTGCAATTTACTTGTACAGATCCTATAAGGGTTTCGTTTTTTTTCCTTTTGAGGTACGGAACCCTAGAAAGCGGCACTCTGTTCCCTTCAATCAGTGAACAGATTTAGAATAGGCGGTGTTCACGTGTAGTGAACATGTGCCTACCGACATCAGCAGCATCAATCTGGGACAAGAAACTGCACCGAGACAAGAACTTGCAAATACTACGCTTGCAATTAAACTCAAGAAACTGCAGCGTGGTATTACGCAAATATAGAAATAAGTTAGTATAAATAACCTGTGAATATGTAAATAAATTCTCTTTCTTATTTGGACACCGACTTTGCTTCATCCACCAGGCTACCTTCCATCACTGTGGCATAAGACATCTTCAGCCTTAATTAGTTGCATGAGTCTGTCCAAACTTCCGTCTGTACCCTTAGGTCTCACGGGGCAGACATCCTGACTTTATTATATTTATTTATTTATTATTGACTTATGATAGGGCTAGGGCTGTAGGGAGTTTAGGGTTGTTTAGGGTGCTAGGGACATTAGGTTGACCAGGCTACAACTCTCCCCCTAATTTGTTAGTAAAATGACTTTCTGATTTTACAGGCGGTGTGAAGGCCGTACCTGCAGGAAGTCGATGAGTTTGGCTTGCTGGCGCAGCGTGGCGTCGGCCTTGGTCTCCCGCGTGCGCCACCACGCCGTGGCCGCGTCCGCCGCCTCGCGAGCGCTCTCCAGTTGCTCCTGGTATTTAGAATAGGCAGTGTGAAAAGGCTGTACCTGCAGGAAGTCGATGAGCTTGGCTTGCTGGCGCAGCGTGGCGTCGGCCTTGGTCTCCCGCGTGCGCCACCACGCCGTGGCCGCGTCGGCCGCTTCGCGAGCGCTCTCCAGTTGCTCCTGGTATTTAGAATAGGCGGTGTGAAGGCTGTACCTGCAGGAAGTCGATGAGCTTGGCTTGCTGGCGCAGCGTGGCGTCGGCCTTGGTCTCCCGCGTGCGCCACCACGCCGTGGCCGCGTCTGCCGCCTCGCGAGCGCTCTCCAGTTGCTCCTGGTATTTAGAATAGGCGGTGTGAAGGCTGTACCTGCAGGAAGTCGATGAGCTTGGCTTGCTGGCGCAGCGTGGCGTCGGCCTTGGTCTCCCGCGTGCGCCACCACGCCGTGGCCGCGTCTGCCGCCTCGCGAGCGCTCTCCAGTTGCTCCTGGTATTTAGAATAGGCGGTGTGAAGGCTGTACCTGCAGGAAGTCGATGAGCTTGGCTTGCTGGCGCAGCGTGGCGTCGGCCTTGGTCTCCCGCGTGCGCCACCACGCCGTGGCCGCGTCTGCCGCCTCGCGAGCGCTCTCCAGTTGCTCCTGGTATTTAGAATAGGCGGTGTAAAGGCTGTACCTGCAGGAAGTCGATGAGCTTGGCTTGCTGGCGCAGCGTGGCGTCGGCCTTGGTCTCCCGCGTGCGCCACCACGCCGTGGCCGCGTCTGCCGCCTCGCGAGCGCTCTCCAGTTGCTCCTGGTATTTAGAATAGGCGGTGTGAAGGCTGTACCTGCAGGAAGTCGATGAGCTTGGCTTGCTGGCGCAGCGTGGCGTCGGCCTTGGTCTCCCGCGTGCGCCACCACGCCGTGGCCGCGTCTGCCGCCTCGCGAGCGCTCTCCAGTTGCTCCTGGTATTTAGAATAGGCGGTGTGAAGGCTGTACCTGCAGGAAGTCGATGAGCTTGGCTTGCTGGCGCAGCGTGGCGTCGGCCTTGGTCTCCCGCGTGCGCCACCACGCCGTGGCCGCGTCTGCCGCCTCGCGAGCGCTCTCCAGTTGCTCCTGGTATTTAGAATAGGCGGTGTGAAGGCTGTACCTGCAGGAAGTCGATGAGCTTGGCTTGCTGGCGCAGCGTGGCGTCGGCCTTGGTCTCTCGCGTGCGCCACCACGCCGTGGCCGCGTCTGCCGCCTCGCGCGCGCTCTCCAGTTGCTCCTGGTATTTACAAATTCTTATTAAGTGGCTTATTATTGTATATATTACATTACTTAAATAGAAATGAATAAACGCGGTGCGTAGGACGCTTCGTAAAACTTAAATTTTGGTCTTTTTATTGCAACACCATAGATATATGAAAGAGAGATTTGTAACGAAGCGAAATCGTAATGAGTCTCGGTGTCTCCGAGGTCGCGACTTTTCCACGCTGTGATTGGCTAAAGCGCAGAGTTGAGCTACCATATGACGCGACACTAGAGAGGAGGCTACGTCGCTAAATTATTATCCATAGATATTTGATAAGGCCGGAATATTAAGAAAAAGATTAAAATCGATCTATCATTCAATAAGAAAGAAATACAGTCTAAAATATCGCATTGAACTATGTGTCTAATCTTTATAAACATATATTTGGTTTTTTTTTGTATGTTGTATTCTTTATTTATTTATTAAAAGAGCATTAATTAGTCATTTATTCCAAAAATAATCACGTCCATTACAAAAATAACCCAATTAATTTAAATATACAATACAATAAAAACTAACTTAAAATAACAAACTAAAACTAAAACTATACTAAAAACTCTGCTGCGCCACGCCTGGTCCAAAAGTCCCCATCACGCTCGCTGCGTTACCACGTTGTACAGCGATGGAGACTTGTTGAACCAGCCATGAACCAGAACGTGGGTCACCACCCCTCTCCCTCAACCGCCTACCTAGCTCCCTGAAAAATTCACCGGCCTCGTGACACCAGGGCCCAGCCGTTTCGATGGCAATGGGCACAAAGTCATACGTGACCCCCAAGGCAGAGTATTTGGCGTGTTTATTCCTGGCAGCAGTTTCTGCCGCCGAGCCCGCTGACCTGACAGTGTGCCTCAAATGCGACGCAGCAATATGTATATGTATATTTGAATATGATGAACGAAGCAATTTATTAACGACATTATCTGATTTGTTGCTGGGAATCAAATGAACAAATAATTATTTAGACGGGTGTACCCTTAATTAAGATAATGTTATCTTCCGTTTCCGCGATGGTCACATATTTAAATAAAACAATTTCAACTTTTGACAACGGTTATTGTAAGAGGCTCAAAATAATGAATATACGCGATATAATCCATTTATATTGTTTTACCTTTATAAGGATAAGATATTGATACAAAGGTCAAAATATGTAAGAAAAATTGAATATGATCAAATACATCAACAATTTATCGACCCTATTTGTCATCAGCACGGTTAGTCGTACCTCTAGTTCGCGGCCTGCTCGCAGCGGCTGTACCAAGAAATGACAGTACGGTTGTGAATATCGCCAGCAATTCGATACATTGCACGGTTGCATACCAAATTGCAACTTGCTTGCTATTCTAAGCCGTCAATGTAAAACGCACATACAATTTGTCACTGAATAGTTCAACCAATTACGCACAAGAAAAATCATTACTACATTTATGCCAGCGGTTTGTTGTTATATATTATTTGTAAAAATACGTGGTTTTGTCAAGTAATAACTAAAAAAAATCAATACTTAGATGTGGTACGTGACTCCATAGTCCTTGAAATTTTTATTTACACTCCTATTTTTAAAAGAAATAACGGCACAATTCTGCATTTTGCGGATATGTCCGAGCTCATTTTGCAGTCGCGGGTAAGTTGTGACTGGCTCATAGGGCGCGCATCTGTCACACTTATAAAGGCCAATGGGCCATAACGCTGCGACATGTTCCATGCCTCCGTTAGCTATCTATACTTATCTGTGGTTTATTTACACTCCTATTTTACAAGAAATAACGGCACAATTCGGCATTTTGCGGATATGTCCGAGCTCATTCTGCAGTCGCGGGTAAGTTGCGACTGGCTCATAGGGCGCGCATCTGTCACACTTATAAAGGCCAATGGGCCATAACGCTGCGACATGTTCCATGCCTCCGTTAGCTATCTATACTGATCTGTGTGCAACACCGAGTTACGAGGTTACGACTTAAGTCATGGTAAGACTAAGCGTTTTTGAGAGCCGGCCTGTGCACAACTGGACTACACTCCTGCAGCTCTACTGGCGGTAGTCACCTGCGCCTCGTCGAGCTGCGCGCGCAGCTGCAGCGCCAGCTGGTGGTGGTCGTGCGCGCGGGTGCGCAGCTGCGCGCACTCCTCCTGCAGGTCGCGCAGGCGGCGGCGAGCGCGGCCTGTGCACAGCTGGACTACACTCCTGCAGCTCTACTGGCGGTAGTCACCTGCGCCTCGTCGAGCTGCGCGCGCAGCTGCAGCGCCAGCTGGTGGTGGTCGTGCGCGCGGGTGCGCAGCTGCGCGCACTCCTCCTGCAGGTCGCGCAGGCGGCGGCGAGCGCGGCCTGTGCACAGCTGGACTACACTCCTGCAGCTCTACTGGCGGTAGTCACCTGCGCCTCGTCGAGCTGCGCGCGCAGCTGCAGCGCCAGCTGGTGGTGGTCGTGCGCGCGGGTGCGCAGCTGCGCGCACTCCTCCTGCAGGTCGCGCAGGCGGCGGCGAGCGCGGCCTGTGCACAGCTGGACTACACTCCTGCAGCTCTACTGGCGGTAGTCACCTGCGCCTCGTCGAGCTGCGCGCGCAGCTGCAGCGCCAGCTGGTGGTGGTCGTGCGCGCGGGTGCGCAGCTGCGCGCACTCCTCCTGCAGGTCGCGCAGGCGGCGGCGAGCGCGGCCTGTGCACAGCTGGACTACACTCCTGCAGCTCTACTGGCGGTAGTCACCTGCGCCTCGTCGAGCTGCGCGCGCAGCTGCAGCGCCAGCTGGTGGTGGTCGTGCGCGCGGGTGCGCAGCTGCGCGCACTCCTCCTGCAGGTCGCGCAGGCGGCGGCGAGCGCGGCCTGTGCACAGCTGGACTACACTCCTGCAGCTCTACTGGCGGTAGTCACCTGCGCCTCGTCGAGCTGCGCGCGCAGCTGCAGCGCCAGCTGGTGGTGGTCGTGCGCGCGGGTGCGCAGCTGCGCGCACTCCTCCTGCAGGTCGCGCAGGCGGCGGCGAGCGCGGCCTGTGCACAGCTGGACTACACTCCTGCAGCTCTACTGGCGGTAGTCACCTGCGCCTCGTCGAGCTGCGCGCGCAGCTGCAGCGCCAGCTGGTGGTGGTCGTGCGCGCGGGTGCGCAGCTGCGCGCACTCCTCCTGCAGGTCGCGCAGGCGGCGGCGAGCGCGGCCTGTGCACAGCTGGACTACACTCCTGCAGCTCTACTGGCGGTAGTCACCTGCGCCTCGTCGAGCTGCGCGCGCAGCTGCAGCGCCAGCTGGTGGTGGTCGTGCGCGCGGGTGCGCAGCTGCGCGCACTCCTCCTGCAGGTCGCGCAGGCGGCGCGCGGCGGCGGCGAGCGCGGCCTGTGCGCCGGCACGTTCGCCCTCCAGCGCCGCGCAGCGCGCCTCGAGATCCGCCACGCGCGAGTCGCCGCGCTCCACTCGCTCCTGGAAGACATGTGAGCTCAGTTAGAATACATCGTCGCCGTCAAAGAAAAGATATGTTACACCAGCTCTAAAATTGAAGCGCTCAGATTGTGATAATTCTAACAATCGCTCTTAGTTCTACCCAGACCACCGAGAGCGTACCACTACAGAGTTCTCGCAAATCACATGAACTGCGCCCTAAAATGACATTTAATGTTATACAATAGTGAAAACCACAAAATAAAATGCAAAAATGCCCATAACATCACACATCATGCAATTAAACTGAATTATATATATTTTTAACAATTTTACTATTTATTGAAAATAAATAGGACGCCATTTTGACGTTTTTGACTGACTTAGAGAAAAAGACAAGCTTATGCTGTGTAAGATCGAGAGTAACAAAGATAAAACAATGTTTATCAATAACAACCTTAAGAATGCACACGCGATTGTCAAAATGCTAGTTGTCTCTTTTTTATTTATTAAATACGAGTATATGTATTATACCATCTCTTTTACGCATTTTGAAGTATGAAGATAGGTGTATGTCAACTGTCAATAAATCGTAGGTGTATGACGTGAAGTATTTATTTCGCTCATTTTGTTAGAGTATAACGTGTCTTTACTTATACAGGGTAGTCCAAACCTTGACGTCAAAAAATCAGAATATACCCCATGTATGTTCGCCGATTTTTTGTAGTTTTCGAGGTATGAATTTTTAAAAATTTTTTTTTGAGAAATTTTGGAATGAAGGAATTTATTAATAAAAATAAAACTATTGGGTTTTTTAACTAGTTTCTTTTTGTAAAAGTATTACTACAAATAAAGCATTTACTGACAAAAAAATTAGCGTCCTCAGTTTGATACAAGTAGGATAAAAAAATACCAAATTCAAAATTTTACGATAAAAACGCATCAAAATAGCATTAATGTACGTAAATAAAAAATAAAACATATCCCAAGGAATTTTAGTATTCTAAAGACCGCCCTAGACCTTGAGCCTTTGTAAAAGCAAAAAAAAAAGTGATACTTAATGATGAGGATTTTTCGGAGTAGTCGGTCAAATAAACTCAAAAAATCTTAAAATTTTAAAGTAGTAAAAAAATACTTGAATAAGTACACAAATTGAGTTTTCGTGTATTTTCTGTTTTTATTTATTGATAAGAACAACAAAACAGACGAAATTTCATTTTATTTTTAAATAAAAAATTTAGCTTTTTTTTAAGTTTATTTGACCGAACTCCGAAAAATCCTCATCATTAAGTATCACTTTTTTTCTTTTAGGAAGGTTTAAGGTCTAGGGCAGTCTTTAGATTATCAAAAATCCTTGGGATATGTTTTATTTTTTTTATTTACCTACATTAATGCTATTTTGGTGCGTTTTAAACGTAAAATTTTGAATTTGGTATTTTTTATCCTACTTGTATCAAAGTGAGGACGCTAATTTTTTTGTCAGTAAGTGCTTTATTTGTAGTAATACTTTCACAAAAAGAAAATATTTAAAAAACCCAATAGTATTTTTTTATCAATAAATTTCTTCATTCCAGTATTTCTCTAAAAATTTTTTTCAAAAATTCATAACTCGAAAACTACAAAAAATCGGCTAACATACATAGGGTATATTCTGATAGCTTATGACGTGAGGAATCTAAAAAAAATTTTTTGACGTCAAGGTTTGGACCACCCTGTATATCATTGGTCGCCGTAGCGTCGTTGCTTGTCTTGTGGTGCTAAAGAGCTGTCGACAGGACAGTACCTGCAGCAGCTGCAGCTGCGACGTTGCGAGCTTGTGCTGGTCGCGCGTGCGCTCGAGGTCCTGCGCGGCGAGCGCGACCTCGGCCGAGCGCTCGGCGCACGAGCTGAGTGCCCCGCCCAGCTTTTCTTGTACGTGGGAGAGTTCCGATCGGAGCCGTTGGACTTCACACTGCAAAACGTTGCCAAGATTAGAATACGTATACGGGCTGACCAAAATATAAATGCAATTCCGAAACCAGTAAGGTTTTAAGAGGGAGAATAAACCTCTCAGGGGTTTTGTGTTTAAGAATTACTTCGTTTTACAAGTAGTACCTCTAAGTAGCTATAGTAACACCTAGTAAGTAGGTACGTATTTAAAAAAACGACCCCTTAAATTTCCAAAAACCTCCTAGGCAACCTATTCTGAATCCCAAAACCTCACAAGTAAAGAGAATGCATTTATTCTTTGAAAGTATAATGTTTAACCTCGTAATGTACCCACCAATGTAATGTACATAAACTTAATAAAATTTAGTACCAACATCCAAGTCTAGCGTAAGTTCAATTTGTTGCGACTTGTTCTTCCGTTGCGGCAATAATCGTGGGACGACAATGACGAATTCAAGCGGTTGAAACACTCCTAGGAGAATTACCTGGGCCTTACAACGATAATACTAATTCTAAAACAGCTATAAAACGTCACGATATTGTTTTCGTGATGTTCTTGATTTGTGAGAAATACGACATAAAATATACACAAGTTCAGCAGGCTTAGCTCATGATTGGTGCGACAGTATGTCGCCGCGAGATAGATCTCCCGTCCTTCACTAGCTATATTAACAAAAGAGGGACGGATAGACTATCTCGCGGCGAGATACTGTCGCGCCAATCATGTGCTAAGCATACAGGACTATAAAGCAAGTACCTCGAGATCTTTGTTCTTCCCTTCGTTCAAGTCTGATAGTTTTTCCAAATCTATGAGTTGTTCTTCCAATAGACTGCAAGCCTCCTGTAGCGCTTTGTTATTCTGAAAATAAATATATTTCTTCAATGGCTAACAAATTTACTCGGGCTAGAGATAGATCGCTCGGGTTAGATTCTAGTGATTGATGTGGTTTTTATTGTGAATATCAAATATCTATATGGACCATCTACATTAAATCAATCCTAAAGTCGGATTTAAGGACAAAAGATTTGTACAGTGCCTTCAAACACTCTAACAAATCTGTAAGCAAATTGTTCTACGTTTGAAATAAAACTATGAAAACGGATAAACTCGCGTATATTATAATTTTCGGTTACCGCGAGGATTACTCATGAAATAAAACTATGAAAACGGATAAACTCGCATATTAATCAGTCGCCTGACGAACCCTGTAAAGTGTTCGAGACGTCGAAATGAAGTTAAAATTAATTAATATGCGCGAGTTTATCCGTTTTCATAGTTTTATTTCGGGTATGTTAATTAACTTTAACTTATTTCCGACGTTTCGAAAAGTTTACAGGGTTCGTGGTCTGCGGGCGGGAGATTTCATGAGTAATCCTCGCGGTAACCGAAGAAATATGTTTTACGTTTGTATACATGAATGCCGTACAAATTACTTTTCAGTATGATGTATAGAATCTAATCGTAACTTGAAATTCTTATAATATTCTTTATTATTTACCTAAATAAATATTAGTCACTGTCGCAAATAGGCATTTTCACTTTTAGGGTCACCCAATTAGCGTGAGATTAAAAAACTTTAATTGCAGTCAGGTTCGCAACGTCAATTTCTGTATATTTAACAATATCTTATCATAAAATTAAACATTATTTAGTAATAAGACCTCCACACAAGCAATTAAATAAATGAAATGAAATTGAACACAACCCTATTACCGCATCAAAATGCAAGTTGATATTAGCGAGCACGGCCTCGACGGCTTGGCAGCGGCCCGCCAGCAGGTCCGTGGCGAGTGCGAGCCGCAGCCGCCGCGCCCACGCGCCGCGCGCCAGCCGCGTCACCAAGCGCAGCGGCTTCGGCCCGATGGGAGGCTTTTCCTTCTTCCCCATTGACTGACATGCACTCATTTAGTGTATCGACCACATTTGACACGTTCACGTTACCCGGGAGATTACTAATTAAATACTAAGCGAACGTTTTAGCACTGATGGTGTGGTGCACCGATCCTTGGAAGTTGATGGAAATTAGAATTTCGCCGTTAATCGTTACAAAGTGCAGTTTTATTATGTTAATGACCAGGGATCGTTAACGATCGGGACGTTATTTTAAAATCCGCAATGCGTCACCAGCCTTCGTTTGTACGTAAATAAAACAGTTATCAAGTCGCGAATTGGACAACAATGCGAACGCAGATAAATGAAGTTCAAAGCTACATTTATATAACACTAATATTTAGTTTTTTTATTTCCCTACTACACTTGGCTCAAATATACACTGACTCATTTTTCGGGCACGATTTTGAATAAACTGTTTTCAGCACTGGATATCGCATTTTTGGCATAGGACTATTAAAAACTTTTCTATCATCTATCTATCTGTGAAACAAAACCTAGACAACCGATGACCGCGCAGCGAGCGCGACTGGTGAATACTTTGAATGAGGTCGAGACAAATAATAAGATTCTTTGAGAGCACAATAGCATTGTTATACATTAGCATAAACAAGTACTTGTCTTACGTTGCCAACAATAAGATTGTTTATTTATGTTTTGATCCAATGAGTCATAGTCTTGTTAAAATTGTCAGATGACCTCTCGTGCGTGATGTAATAATAAGGGTGTGCGCCAGCTCGCAGTTTGCAGAGGGTTTCTCTATCAAACATCAATAATGGTATGCCAGTTTTAACAAATTACTATACCTATATTATTCGCCGATATAGACATTCGAAATAAACAATCGCCTGCTTCTACCAGCCGACATCGAAACGGGAGTATTGGCGCTCGTACCGGCTGGGTGTACTTTTTCCTACTTTTACGAGTTATTCTCACCTGTTACCACCCACCTGAAACCAGTGGTAGCAATTAGGATTTTTTTCCAACCTGTTACCAGTGGGAACACCTGGGAATAAAAATACCTTGGATTTCTTTTTCCCAGGTAGTTACCAAATATTTTAGTGGTAACAAGTGGGAAAAATATTCCCAATTGTTACCGCCAAGTACTCTAGTGGTACCTGGTGGGAAAAAATCCCAGTTGTTACCACTGGTGTCAGATGGGTGGTCACAGGCGGGAATAACCTACTTTTACGCATTCGCCTCTGGCTTCTTGCCAGCCCCTTAACCCCATAAGGCGAGATTTTATTCGCCGTCTCAACGGTCGAATATCATCCTGGCCAAGTACTCTGTAGGCTTACCGCGGACTTCGATAATGTGAATTTCGAACATCTGTCTCTGTCACCCCAACGAAGGCGGCATGTGTGATAGAGATATTTGCTTTTAAATGCGTATGTGTTTGTTTGTAAAGTGATGTCGCAAATAAATATTTAATCTTTCTTTCTATAAATACTCGAAATTTATTACTTTTTGAACTTCGCGGTATGGCTACCCGTAGATCGTGATTGTGAAACGGCGTCATGCGTGTTTCGACCCATTTAGAGGATCCTCATCATGGAGTACCCGTGACCAAAGCCCGACGTGTACTGCGGGCTTGTGCTAGAGCGGGTGCTGGCCGCGGGCAGCGCAGGCTGGGGCGGCGAAAGAGGAAAACTACTGTCATTGACACTTTTGTCGAAAAGCGGGTTGCATACAATACTAACTACGTCACTAATAAATAATAAGGGCTCGTCAACACTGTCCATGTCTACTGATGCAATACCTAAAACAGTTTTCCAAGCAGGTGGCATTGACCAACCACAATCACGATATTCACGATTAAAATTCGGATGACGACTTATTTTGTCAGCCTCCGTAGCCTAGTTGGTAGTGACCCTGCCTACGAAGCTGGAGGTTCCGGGTTCGAATCCCGGCGAGGGCATTCTTTGTGTATTTATTTATCACAAATGTTTGTTCCTTGGTCATGGCTGTTTATGTATTTAAGTATCTGTATGTATCTATCTATTATATATATCGTCGCCTGGTACCCACATCACAAGCCTTAATTGAGCTTACCGTGGGACTAGGTCGATTTGTGTAAGATGTCCCAAGATATTTATTTATTTATTTATTTATTCGATGGCTTCCCGTATTTTCCGTGGCACGATGAACTTAAAATTAATTTTGTGTATAATTTTTTTGATGACAAAATTAAAACAAACCAACCTTTCCGACTAATATTAGACATATTTCTAAAAAAACAAGTATTATAGCCAACCCGAGGAACCTTGATCCCTATGACAGCTGTCAGTTCCATACATTATCTGTCAACAATTGTTGACACGTAATGTATTGAATTGACAGCTGTCATAGGGATCAAGGTTCCCCGGGCCGGCTTTAGTGTGAAAAAACCCCATGGTGTAACAAGGGGTTTTTGTGCACCTGTTAAAAAAAAATCTATCTATGTAGATTTTCATCTACTGTTTCAACTCCGGCACTTGTAACTTGGTGATCGGTGTTACGACCACGGAGCTCGATGTTTTCGTCTCGGCTACATCTCTTATCTCTGAGCGGTTGGTTGAAATCTAGACAATAACAACTTGGTGTTGTCTCACCTGCGCGAGCTCGCTGTTGTGTGCTCGCAGCTCGACGTTCTCGTCTCTCAGCTGCGCGCGCTCGCGGCTGCTCATCTCCTCTTGTTCCTCGGCGTGGAGGCGCCGCTTTTCGCTGTATTGCAGCTCACTCTTCAGTTTGCGGATGTCGTTACGAGATCTACGAAAAACAGTTATGTTTGTTATCTCTAGCCATCCACCATATGACATATTACGGAGTTTGGGGCTAGGTTGATCTATTTAAGTCCCCAAATGTTAGTTAATTTATATTATTGCAAATAAATAGTAATAATTACAGCAGTTTGTTTTGTTTCATAATCGAATGACAATAAAACAAATTCTGACCTATCTTAAAATGTCACAAACTCCATTAGCAGGAGGCCTGTTAATAGCTGCTTAAGATTACCACTTCTTTTGACTTATACCACACTTGTAGAAATTTGAAGTTTTTGTAAAAGTTTTCAGAATAATATGGAACACAGCTATCACAACATTTTCGTACGATTGAAAATTTGGTAAAATAAAATGTCTAGATCATGTCTACAACACCTTTTCCTAATTCTTCCCTGATAGCTCCAAAAATAATCCCTAAAACTTGAGACATACCTATCAACTTCCGCTTGCGCCGTTTCATGCTGTTTCTGCAAAGTGGTCAATTGCTGTTTAGCCCTCTCTGCCTCCTTAGTAGCTTGTTCGTATTGTGGCTTTAGCGCGTCTAACGCAGATTGTAGTTCGGCCGCTTTTCTCTCGGCGGTTCGTTTGGCCTCGAGGACTGCGGTCAGTCGCTCTTCAGCGCGTTTTAGATCGCGAGCCGTGGATTTGGACTCTGTTGAAAGCTCGTTGAATTCGCGCTCCTGTGAAATAGTTTAGACAATTTAATAAATTCTGCTTTTGGGCTGAAATATTTATGAAAAAGTTGTGTTCAAGACTGTATAATAATATTTATTGGATTTTGTAACGTATTGTAAATTATTTAATTACCTTGCGCCATCTTGCTAAGTTAGCAGATCGGGCCTCTTGGCGTAGGGCGGCTATTTCTTCCGCACGTGTCTAAAACAAATAATAGTCAAAATTTTTTAAATTGTCGAAATAAACTTTCACGGTTGTCACTCATATTTTAACGAGAAACGGCTCTTAATCGCGTATACTTAATGTGCGGGTAGTTCGCAAAACTCGCGTAGGTAGAAGGTGTTGATACATTTTCTCGCTCTCGACTACGGGTGTAACGTCATGCCCGAAACGTCAGAATAGATACTGTGTGTATTGTGCGGTGCTCTGTCCTCTACTGTCACCTAGTGACGTGCCACACTGACCTGCAGCTGTGCTTCAGCTCGCTCCAGCTGTTCCTTCAACACATGCGCCTGGGCGGTGGCGTCGCCCACGCTCTCCGTGTCGCTGTGTCTTGTGCGGCATAGTCGACGCTCCGTCCTCTACTGTCACTAGTGACGTGCCACACTGACCTGCAGCTGTGCTTCAGCTCGCTCCAGCTGTTCCTTCAACACATGCGCCTGGGCGGTGGCGTCGCCCACGCTCTCCGTGTCGCTGTGTCTTGTGCGGCATAGTCGACGCTCCGTCCTCTACTGTCACTAGTGACGTGCCACACTGACCTGCAGCTGTGCTTCAGCTCGCTCCAGCTGTTCCTTCAACACATGCGCCTGGGCGGTGGCGTCGCCCACGCTCTCCGTGTCGCTGTGTCTTGTGCGGCATAGTCGACGCTCCGTCCTCTACTGTCACTAGTGACGTGCCACACTGACCTGCAGCTGTGCTTCAGCTCGCTCCAGCTGTTCCTTCAACACATGCGCCTGGGCGGTGGCGTCGCCCACGCTCTCCGTGTCGCTGTGTCTTGTGCGGCATAGTCGACGCTCCGTCCTCTACTGTCACTAGTGACGTGCCACACTGACCTGCAGCTGTGCTTCAGCTCGCTCCAGCTGTTCCTTCAACACATGCGCCTGGGCGGTGGCGTCGCCCACGCTCTCCGTGTCGCTGTGTCTTGTGCGGCATAGTCGACGCTCCGTCCTCTACTGTCACTAGTGACGTGCCACACTGACCTGCAGCTGTGCTTCAGCTCGCTCCAGCTGTTCCTTCAACACATGCGCCTGGGCGGTGGCGTCGCCCACGCTCTCCGTGTCGCTGTGTCTTGTGCGGCATAGTCGACGCTCCGTCCTCTACTGTCACTAGTGACGTGCCACACTGACCTGCAGCTGTGCTTCAGCTCGCTCCAGCTGTTCCTTCAACACATGCGCCTGGGCGGTGGCGTCGCCCACGCTCTCCGTGTCGCTGTGTCTTGTGCGGCATAGTCGACGCTCCGTCCTCTACTGTCACTAGTGACGTGCCACACTGACCTGCAGCTGTGCTTCAGCTCGCTCCAGCTGTTCCTTCAACACATGCGCCTGGGCGGTGGCGTCGCCCACGCTCTCCGTGTCGCGCTGTGTCTTGTGCGGCATAGTCGACGCTCCGTCCTCTACTGTCACTAGTGACGTGCCACACTGACCTGCAGCTGTGCTTCAGCTCGCTCCAGCTGTTCCTTCAACACATGCGCCTGGGCGGTGGCGGCGTCGCCCACGCTCTCCGTGTCGCTCTGTGTCTTATGCGGCGAGCCGTGCGGCGAGTTTCGCGCCTCGCAGTTCACACATGCTCTGTTCTCTAGTGCTGTTACTTCGCGTTCCAGCTGCCGGACAAGTTGCTCGAGCGTGTTGACCTGGGGTAATAAACATTAACGATCAATAATTAATTCATCAACTTATCCAGCATTATTATTTCGTACGTTACGACACCAAGGACTACGACTACGACTACGACACTATAAGGACACCAAGGGTACGTGCCCAGGGCCCCCGAAAAATCGACAACATTCCTCACATTTATTCTCACGTTTACTTTTCTTTCGAAAGGGGCCCTAAATCCATAGATGCCCAGGCCCCCAAATAGTTAAAGACGGCCTTGCGTGCGCGAGCACTGCTCTTCCAGGGCTGCCTCGCGGGCGCAGGCCTCTTGTATGCTGCGTTGTAGTTCCTACACAAACACACTCCACGTTGTGTATGGGAGTGACGGAGACTATTCGATAGGAACCTTCTCTCGTTGAAGCGCGCCTCCGTGCGCGAGCACTGCTCTTCCAGGGCTGCCTCGCGGGCGCAGGCCTCTTGTATGCTGCGTTGTAGTTCCTACATGAATACACTCCACGTTGTGTATGGGAGTGACGGAGACTATTCGATAGGAACCTTCTCTCGGTGCCTCGCGTCGTCGTTGAAGCGCGCCTCCGTGCGCGAGCACTGCTCTTCCAGGGCTGCCTCGCGGCCGCAGGCCTCTTGTATGCTGCGTTGTAGTTCCTACACAAACACACTCCACGTTGTGTATGGGAGTGACGGAGACTATTCGATAGGAACCTTCTCTCGGTGCCTCGCGCCTCCGTGCGCGAGCACTGCTCTTCCAGGGCTGCCTCGCGGGCGCAGGCCTCTTGTATGCTACGTTGTAGTTCCTACATGAACACACTCCACGTTGTGTATGGGAGTGACGGAGACTATTCGATAGGAACCTTCTCTCGGTGCCTCGCGTCGTCGTTGAAGCGCGCCTCCGTGCGCGAGCACTGCTCTTCCAGGGCTGCCTCGCGGCCGCAGGCCTCTTGTATGCTGCGTTGTAGTTCCTACACAAATACACTCCACGTTGTGTATGGGAGTAACGGAGACTATTCGATAGGAACCTTCTCTCGGTGCCTCGCGTCGTCGTTGAAGCGCGCCTCCGTGCGCGAGCACTGCTCTTCCAGGGCTGCCTCGCGGGCGCAGGCCTCTTGTATGCTGCGTTGTAGTTCCTACACAAACACACTCCACGTTGTGTACGGGAGTGACGGAGACTATTCGATAGGAACCTTCTCTCGGTGCCTCGCGTCGTCGTGCAGGCCTCTTGTATGCTGCGTTGTAGTTCCTACACAAACACACTCCACGTTGTGTACGGGAGTGACGGAGACTATTCGATAGGAACCTTCTCTCGGTGCCTCGCGTCGTCGTGCAGCGCGGCGGCGGCGCGCGCCTCGGCGGAGTCGAGGCGCTCGTTGAAGCGCGCCTCCGTGCGCGAGCACTGCTCTTCCAGGGCTGCCTCGCGGGCGCAGGCCTCTTGTATGCTGCGTTGTGGTTCCTACATAAACACACTCCACGTTGTGTATGGGAGTGACGGAGACTATTCGATAGGAACCTTCTCTCGGTGCCTCGCGTCGTCGTGCAGCGCGGCGGCGGCGCGCGCCTCGGCGGAGTCGAGGCGCTCGTTGAAGCGCGCCTCCGTGCGCGAGCACTGCTCTTCCAGGGCTGCCTCGCGGCCGCAGGCCTCTTGTATGCTGCGTTGTAGTTCCTACACAAACACACTCCACGTTGTGTATGGGAGTGACGGAGACTATTCGATAGGAACCTTCTCTCGGTGCCTCGCGTCGTCGTGCAGGCCTCTTGTATGCTGCGTTGTAGTTCCTACATGAACACACTCCACGTTGTGTATGGGAGTGACGGAGACTATTCGATAGGAACCTTCTCTCGGTGCCTCGCGTCTCCGTGCGCGAGCACTGCTCTTCCAGGGCTGCCTCGCGGGCGCAGGCCTCTTGTACGCTGCGTTGTAGTTCCTACACAAACACACTCCACGTTGTGTATGGGAGTGACGGAGACTATTCGATAGGAACCTTCTCTCGGTGCCTCGCGCCTCCGTGCGGGTGCTGTTTGCGGAGACCGGTCTAATCAAGCTCACTCATGGCTTAAATTCAAACAATTTTCCTGCTGTTCTTGATATGAGAAATTGAATTCGCTACATGTTTGTTTATTTATGATTATTTAATATTATGACGCATGGAGACCTTATACATCTCTGAAACATTTAGTGAAATGTATCCGTTTGTTTTCTTTTTACTCTGACAACTAGAGACCTTTACATCTCTAGCAGTATAATAATGCTAATTTTAACGTTTAACTAAAAACAATTGTATGCCCTTTTACATATATCTTTACATCTATACATTTCTCAAAATTCATTAAATTTATATAATTGTTCTGACTATTAGAGACTTCATCTCTATTTAATGTACTACATCTGTATTTATATTAAATCAAATTTATGTTTCGCTTTTAATTAATGCATGTTAGCCGTAAGATGTTATAAAACTATTATTTGAAAAAAGAAAGTCCCGCTGAGTTTCTTGCCGGATTCTTCTCAGGCAGTGGTGTAGGGTTAGAACCGGAGGTAGTTTTTTTTTCTCTCATTCGCTATTTAGTTTAACGATTCAAAAGCGCTCGTTGCTGGGCCTAATTGAATAAAGAATATTTTGACTTTGACTTTGACTTTGACGTGCGCGAGCACTGCTCTTCCAGGGCTGCCTCGCGGGCGCAGGCCTCTTGTATGCTGCGTTGTAGTTCCTACATGAACACACTCCACGTTGTGTATGGGAGTGACGGAGACTATTCGATAGGAACCTTCTCTCGGTGCCTCGCGTCGTCGTGCAGGCCTCTTGTATGCTGCGTTGTAGTTCCTACATGAACACACTCCACGTTGTGTATGGGAGTGACGGAGACTATTCGATAGGAACCTTCTCTCGGTGCCTCGCGTCGTCGTGCAGGCCTCTTGTATGCTGCGTTGTAGTTCCTACATGAACACACTCCACGTTGTGTATGGGAGTGACGGAGACTATTCGATAGGAACCTTCTCTCGGTGCCTCGCGTCGTCGTGCAGGCCTCTTGTATGCTGCGTTGTAGTTCCTACTTGAACACACTCCACGTTGTGTATGGGAGTGACGGAGACTATTCGATAGGAACCTTCTCTCGGTGCCTCGCGTCGTCGTGCAGGCCTCTTGTATGCTGCGTTGTAGTTCCTACATGAACACACTCCACGTTGTGTATGGGAGTGACGGAGACTATTCGATAGGAACCTTCTCTCGGTGCCTCGCGTCGTCGTGCAGGCCTCTTGTATGCTGCGTTGTAGTTCCTACATGAACACACTCCACGTTTGTGTATGGGAGTGACGGAGACTATTCGATAGGAACCTTCTCTCGGTGCCTCGCGTCGTCGTGCAGGCCTCTTGTATGCTGCGTTGTAGTTCCTACACAAACACACTCCACGTTGTGTATGGGAGTGACGGAGACTATTCGATAGGAACCTTCTCTCGGTGCCTCGCGTCGTCGTGCAGGCCTCTTGTATGCTGCGTTGTAGTTCCTACACAAACACACTCCACGTTGTGTATGGGAGTGACGGAGACTATTCGATAGGAACCTTCTCTCGGTGCCTCGCGTCGTCGTGCAGGCCTCTTGTATGCTGCGTTGTAGTTCCTACACAAACACACTCCACGTTGTGTATGGGAGTGACGGAGACTATTCGATAGGAACCTTCTCTCGGTGCCTCGCGTCGTCGTGCAGGCCTCTTGTATGCTGCGTTGTAGTTCCTACACAAACACACTCCACGTTGTGTATGGGAGTGACGGAGACTATTCGATAGGAACCTTCTCTCGGTGCCTCGCGTCGTCGTGCAGGCCTCTTGTATGCTGCGTTGTAGTTCCTACACAAACACACTCCACGTTGTGTATGGGAGTGACGGAGACTATTCGATAGGAACCTTCTCTCGGTGCCTCGCGTCGTCGTGCAGGCCTCTTGTATGCTGCGTTGTAGTTCCTACATGAACACACTCCACGTTGTGTATGGGAGTGACGGAGACTATTCGATAGGAACCTTCTCTCGGTGCCTCGCGTCTCCGTGCGCGAGCACTGCTCTTCCAGGGCTGCCTCGCGGGCGCAGGCCTCTTGTACGCTGCGTTGTAGTTCCTACACAAACACACTCCACGTTGTGTATGGGAGTGACGGAGACTATTCGATAGGAACCTTCTCTCGGTGCCTCGCGCCTCCGTGCGGGTGCTGTTTGCGGAGACCGGTCTAATCAAGCTCACTCATGGCTTAAATTCAAACAATTTTCCTGCTGTTCTTGATATGAGAAATTGAATTCGCTACATGTTTGTTTATTTATGATTATTTAATATTATGACGCATGGAGACCTTATACATCTCTGAAACATTTAGTGAAATGTATCCGTTTGTTTTCTTTTTACTCTGACAACTAGAGACCTTTACATCTCTAGCAGTATAATAATGCTAATTTTAACGTTTAACTAAAAACAATTGTATGCCCTTTTACATATATCTTTACATCTATACATTTCTCAAAATTCATTAAATTTATATAATTGTTCTGACTATTAGAGACTTCATCTCTATTTAATGTACTACATCTGTATTTATATTAAATCAAATTTATGTTTCGCTTTTAATTAATGCATGTTAGCCGTAAGATGTTATAAAACTATTATTTGAAAAAAGAAAGTCCCGCTGAGTTTCTTGCCGGATTCTTCTCAGGCAGTGGTGTAGGGTTAGAACCGGAGGTAGTTTTTTTTTCTCTCATTCGCTATTTAGTTTAACGATTCAAAAGCGCTCGTTGCTGGGCCTAATTGAATAAAGAATATTTTGACTTTGACTTTGACTTTGACGTGCGCGAGCACTGCTCTTCCAGGGCTGCCTCGCGGGCGCAGGCCTCTTGTATGCTGCGTTGTAGTTCCTACATGAACACACTCCACGTTGTGTATGGGAGTGACGGAGACTATTCGATAGGAACCTTCTCTCGGTGCCTCGCGTCGTCGTGCAGGCCTCTTGTATGCTGCGTTGTAGTTCCTACATGAACACACTCCACGTTGTGTATGGGAGTGACGGAGACTATTCGATAGGAACCTTCTCTCGGTGCCTCGCGTCGTCGTGCAGGCCTCTTGTATGCTGCGTTGTAGTTCCTACATGAACACACTCCACGTTGTGTATGGGAGTGACGGAGACTATTCGATAGGAACCTTCTCTCGGTGCCTCGCGTCGTCGTGCAGGCCTCTTGTATGCTGCGTTGTAGTTCCTACATGAACACACTCCACGTTGTGTATGGGAGTGACGGAGACTATTCGATAGGAACCTTCTCTCGGTGCCTCGCGTCGTCGTGCAGGCCTCTTGTATGCTGCGTTGTAGTTCCTACATGAACACACTCCACGTTGTGTATGGGAGTGACGGAGACTATTCGATAGGAACCTTCTCTCGGTGCCTCGCGTCGTCGTGCAGGCCTCTTGTATGCTGCGTTGTAGTTCCTACATGAACACACTCCACGTTTGTGTATGGGAGTGACGGAGACTATTCGATAGGAACCTTCTCTCGGTGCCTCGCGTCGTCGTGCAGGCCTCTTGTATGCTGCGTTGTAGTTCCTACACAAACACACTCCACGTTGTGTATGGGAGTGACGGAGACTATTCGATAGGAACCTTCTCTCGGTGCCTCGCGTCGTCGTGCAGGCCTCTTGTATGCTGCGTTGTAGTTCCTACACAAACACACTCCACGTTGTGTATGGGAGTGACGGAGACTATTCGATAGGAACCTTCTCTCGGTGCCTCGCGTCGTCGTGCAGGCCTCTTGTATGCTGCGTTGTAGTTCCTACACAAACACACTCCACGTTGTGTATGGGAGTGACGGAGACTATTCGATAGGAACCTTCTCTCGGTGCCTCGCGTCGTCGTGCAGGCCTCTTGTATGCTGCGTTGTAGTTCCTACACAAACACACTCCACGTTGTGTATGGGAGTGACGGAGACTATTCGATAGGAACCTTCTCTCGGTGCCTCGCGTCGTCGTGCAGGCCTCTTGTATGCTGCGTTGTAGTTCCTACACAAACACACTCCACGTTGTGTATGGGAGTGACGGAGACTATTCGATAGGAACCTTCTCTCGGTGCCTCGCGTCGTCGTGCAGGCCTCTTGTATGCTGCGTTGTAGTTCCTACACAAACACACTCCACGTTGTGTATGGGAGTGACGGAGACTATTCGATAGGAACCTTCTCTCGGTGCCTCGCGTCGTCGTGCAGGCCTCTTGTATGCTGCGTTGTAGTTCCTACACAAACACACTCCACGTTGTGTATGGGAGTGACGGAGACTATTCGATAGGAACCTTCTCTCGGTGCCTCGCGTCGTCGTGCAGGCCTCTTGTATGCTGCGTTGTAGTTCCTACACAAACACACTCCACGTTGTGTATGGGAGTGACGGAGACTATTCGATAGGAACCTTCTCTCGGTGCCTCGCGTCGTCGTGCAGGCCTCTTGTATGCTGCGTTGTAGTTCCTACACAAACACACTCCACGTTGTGTATGGGAGTGGCGGAGACTATTCGATAGGAACCTTCTCTCGGTGCCTCGCGTCGTCGTGCAGCGCGGCGGCGGCGCGCGCCTCGGCGGAGTCGAGGCGCTCGTTGAAGCGCGCCTCCGTGCGCGAGCACTGCTCTTCCAGGGCTGCCTCGCGGGCGCAGGCCTCTTGTATGCTGCGTTGTAGTTCCTGCATAAACAATCACTATTTATGTAGCTGTTGAAATGTAACCGTTATAATGGCGGGACCAGATCCTAAATTCGATCGATTCATATTGCATTATTTTGTACTGAATTTGTTACCTGTTGAAAAAAAATTGTAACTCTTGTATTTCAAAGTTATATTCAATCAGTCTGGTCCCGCCATTATAACGGTTACGTTGAAATTGGGCTTTATCTGCACGAATTTGACCGCCACAGTCGGCCATAGACGACAACGGAAAATCGAGACGCCAAAGACTGCACTGGCTGACAGCTACCTTGCGTGCGACGCCCGTAAAGTTCAATTTTACTTAAATAATCGTGAGCGCGTGGCGTCTGGAGCTCGGCATGCCTTCGCCTTCTGGCGGTCAAAAGGTTAAAACACAAACGAAGTGACACGAGTTAAAGAAAAATCCTACCTTTCTACAATGAAACCAAAACTCACTAAGTAACAAATTGAAATAAAACTTTCTGATTCAATACTGACACACGAGGTTGCTAAGCGTAGTGGCAGTATTTATAGTGAGTTTTGGTTGTCCGACGATTTGATACTAGCACAAAGAAATTAACACTAAGGCATGTAATATCTTGAACAAAACACTCTGCAATTAATTAATGCTGTTTATATTCAATAAATGTTCGCACACAAGATTACATGCATACGGAAACCATAGCAGTAAAATAGAAAGAGAGACACAGATAACGCACAACAGAGTATACTAAATAAGGTTGGCATACACGATATACTACAAGGCATACCTGCACTTGTGCGGCGAGCGTGGATGCGCGCACGCGCTCCTGAGTGAGCTGCAGCTGCGCTTCCTTTAGCTGGTCAGTAGAAGCTGTTGCCACGCGATGCTTCTCACCCAGAGATTCCTGTACACGGGAACGATTTGTAATGCTTGTATTGATTGTCACCGTTACAATGGCTTTGTTTAACTTTTGTCCCCTGGATGACGGGACATATTAACAACAAAAAAAATGTTAATTCACCCATACCCTACCAAGCTAATCTAGTTGCACGTACATACTCGCACAAAAGACATACTCTAATTCCTTGATCCGATCTCTCGCATTGGCTTTTAAACCCGCGAGCCGCTGCTAGGCCTGGTTGCGGATTAGGTACTCGTCGCCAGGGCACCCTTTCCTCAATTTCAAAGCAATATTCTACCATATTAATCTAGTTATACACACCTGCACAGAAGCTAATTCTCTCCTAACATCCTCAAGCTCCTTCCTCAGATCTCTAGCATCGGTTTCGGCCTCGGCGAGGCATTTCTCTGTTTGCTCGCGGGCGCGGGCCTCGCCGCTCTATTCTTCGTCTAAAGTCAGAGCAATATCCTACCAAATACCTATACATACCTGCACGGAGGCTAGTTCTCTTCTAACATCCTCCAGTTCCTTCCTCAGATCTCTAGCGTCAGCTTCGGCCTCGGCTAGGCGCTTCTCGGCCTGCTCGCGGGCGCGGGCCTCGCGCGCGGCGGTGGCCTCGGCGGCGGCGGCGCGGGCGCCGGCCTCGCGGGTCTCGGCCTCGCCGCCACTGAGCGTTTGGCGGCGGAGGGCGCGCTCTTTTGCTATTGAGTCCTGTTAATAAATGTAATAAGGTTTTTACTAAAGCGTAAGATTAAGAAATAGAGATTTTAAGTAAGTAATTCTACCAATTATAGCAATTTCTGGGTTATTCCCATCTGTTACCACCAGTTGTGCATGGAAAAAAAATCCCTAGTTACCAGTAGTGACAGGTGGGAATAACGCTAATTTCTTTTTTTTCTACACTCTCAGTTAGTACATATTAGAATAAAATTTGCACTACACTTTTATTTACTACTTTACTTTTATAGCGAAACTTTACATGTGTACTTTGATAATTAATAGACTAGACTATAAACCCCTTATTCATAAACGTTTCTCCCTTTCGTCCTTATCAATACAGGGTGTTTTTCTTCATATGCTATAACTTTAAGGGAAGCTTATTTAGGTCAAATATAATTAATATCTTTAAGAAACTAGTGTTTTAACTCCGACTGTTATTGAGTTATTAAAAAAATAAGTTTAACGACTGAACAAGTGTATTGCAACCTTTATTACATTCTAATGTTACTTATTTTGACATGTGCCCTCAGTCACCTGAGATTAACTTTTATTTTATTCTTAAGGTTCTCTTACACTTACCATGTCATTTATTATGTATGAAAACAAAAAAATATTTTTTATCGTATTTTCCAAAAGCCGATATACCAGACAACTTCTATTAATATCCCAAGTAACCTGTCTAATTTAACGCAAATCGAAACGAACACCCTGTATATCCACAAGAGTGAAAGGAACAAACAATAATTAGCGGCTTGGTAAGTTAAGAGACGTTTATGAATAAGGGCATAGGAGTTTAGATCATGTTTTTACTAGAATTACAGTAGCTGTACCATGAGATGCCGCCGCGTTTTTAACAGTGGAATGGATAGGAAGTAAGTCTGCGTTAATAATGCAGCGATAGCTCAGGATAAGCACACTGGTCTTGCAATATCTAAACCATTTATACGAGAGTATTTACATTCTACGTTCTAGCTTTTACTTCCGTATAACGATGCAATTAAAGCCGGAACTAAGCAAATTAACTGACGATTTACTATCGTCATAGTTATTACGCTCTACAACATTCTAACTAGCTAGACTACTTCAAGACTACTTGTAACTCACAATCGCTCGCACGTTGATCTCTGTCAGCGTTCTGTGCCTTAAATCTTGAACTTGTTCTAGTATGTCCTGACCAGAACAAAAAAAAAAACAAAAACTTTTTTCGTAATAATACATCACGAGTGCCTGCATTAGTCGTAAATAGAAATTAATTAATACAAAAATAAATTCCTGACTGTCTCCTTATCTAGACATGTAGAGTATTGTTCGGCAAAATAAAGCATACGTGTTTGACAATTATAAATAGAAAATCAACAGAAAGATCTGTCAATTCATTTGAATATTTTCTATGGCCTACATTTTTGTAGACCAATATTCCTATTTCAATAATACATCATGAGTGCCTCGATTAGTCGTAAATAGAAATTAATTAATACAAAAATAAATTCCTGACTGTCTCCTTATCTAGACATGTAGAGTATTAATCGGCAAAATAAAGCATACGTATCAGACAATTGGGTCATTGTCAGATTTAGGTTATCGTCTTTTCGGTGGACATACCTAAAGTTAAGGAATTCCTCTACTCATTTTGGGATAAAACAATTGACATTACATCTAGGTCTCCCGGTCTATTGCCCTATGCAATAAAATCGTATCATAGAAATATAAAAGCTGTAAACTTTTGACCACCGAGTGGACAACTTTTGTTTTTCGGACTGACAATGACCCAATTATAAATAGAAAATCAACAGAAAGATCTGTCAATTAATTTGAATATTTTCTATGGCCTACATTTTTGTACGCCGATATTCCTATTTTACCCACAATGTCGTAACAGATGTGCTTACCATAGAAAAAATCAACGGCGAAAGACTGGTTGTCACGGGATTCGAACCCGCTTCCTCTGGATTGCCGGTCCAACGTGCTTCCAATTACACCAGACGACCTTCCGTCGATCACAGCGAATTTAGTCAATGGTATTGTGAAGCTAATCACTAGCGACATCTGTACTTAATGTTTCAAAGGTACTACAACCTTAACCCTTAGGTGCATACAGTATCATAAATGATACGACCGAAATGACACATGTCGAAATAAGTAATCAATTGCGACTGACACACTGAGCAACAGAGTTCTAATTGGCATCGATTGTTTACACAAGTCATTTCAGAATTAAAATGTGTGATACCATATGCACCTAAGGGTTAAGCCACTCAAAGACGTGTGTCTACCACAATCGTCCGCAAACTCGACAACTCTCCGTTGCGTTGGATTTTCTATAGAGGGCGCTGTAATTAATTCATGATTAGAATGCGTATTCCTATTTTAATTTGACATACAGTTAATTCACAAACCTTATAATGTTTATGCTGGGCCCTAGCCGCATCGGCAGCGGCAACCGCCTTCGCGCACTCAGCCTGCATCTCGCTCACTCTCGCCTCGAGCCGCGCCATGCCGGCCCGCAGCCCGTCCCGCTCGCTCGCGAGTTCCTCGGCATGTGCTTGTGCGACTCGCAGCTCGGAGCTGTTTCGTTCGGAGGCGGCTGAGGAGAGCTCCTGATTGGTGCGCTCTAGTGCCATGCGTTCTTCTTTCTCGATTTCGATTTGGCGTTCTAGACGTCTGTAAGAGAAGTGGAATTAAAATATGCTAAAGTCAAATTATTAGTAATAAGATTGCTTTCAATATCCTTACTAGCCTTTTCAACCTTGAAATAAGAAGGAAAAGGTTCTCAACACGACTGCATGTTTTTATTGTTTTTTATGTTTGTTACTTCTGTTCTTCCCACTGGGTGACCCGATTTTGTAGATTCTTTTTTTTTATTTGAGTGCTGATGCTCACCAATTGGTTCCATTTTAATTTAGTCCACGACATGTGCGTGTGCACGACAAATGGACGAATAACTCAATATTTACATTATTCTTTTTTTAACCGTTTTCAAAGCAAACCGTGATAATGAGATCTTCGAAAATCGATTGAAGTCGGTTTTTTTTCATTTTTTATTTGGTAACTATTTTATTATCGCTAATTTTTCATCGTTTGTTCCCGAATTCCACCACGCAGATAAGAGCGTGCATACAAATGGGATCAATTTATCAAATCAAAATAAATTTAACAATTTATAAAAATCTAATCACACTTTCGTCTTACTTATCGTCACACTTATAGTCGTAATATTGAGCATGTCCAAATTCTTCTTGATTTATTGACATTCTGTTCAATAAGTAGACAGAATAGCAGATGAAAAGGTATTCACTGTTCTATGTTGTAAAGGCGTATCATGTTGAACTAACAAACAACACAAAATCTATGCTGTCGATGGGTTAAATTAAATTTCAACTTCCTTAAGTTTAGACAATCCGAGCGGGCCCGGTGTGCATTTAGCATCGGTCGCGCATGTTGGACTGACTACTCTGTATTCTTCGCAGATATAAATGATATAATATAAGGCCAGAAGGCGCAGCGTAGGTAGGCCCTCCACGAGGTGGACTGATGACCTGGTGAAGGTCGCAGGAGTTCGATGGATGCGGGTGGCGCATGACCTGATATTGTAACAATCATGTTCAGCAGTACCTTTCGGCTGATATGACTTTGATAACTTACCCCCTTATTTATAAACGCCTCCTAATTGTTTATCTGTATTGTTTATCCCTTTCGCTCGTATAGATACATTGATAAGACCGAAAGGGACAAACAATACTTAGCGGTTTGCTAAGTTAGGAGGCGTTTATAAATAAGGGGGATAGACACTGACTTGTTCTGTAGACTGAGCGCAGTGATCTCGGCCTGCAGCCTGGCCCTAGTGCGCTCGTGCTCGGCGTCGGCGGCGCGGCGCACCTTCTCGGCGGCGGCGCCGGCCGCGGTCTCGGCTGCCGCTAGTTTGTTAAGTTAGGGATAGACACTGACTTGTTCTGTAGACTGAGCGCAGTGATCTCGGCCTGCAGCCTGGCCCTAGTGCGCTCGTGCTCGGCGTCGGCGGCGCGGCGCACCTTCTCGGCGGCGGCGCCGGCCGCGGTCTCGGCTGCCGCTAGTTTGTTAAGTTAGGGATAGACACTGACTTGTTCTGTAGACTGAGCGCAGTGATCTCGGCCTGCAGCCTGGCCCTAGTGCGCTCGTGCTCGGCGTCGGCGGCGCGGCGCACCTTCTCGGCGGCGGCGCCGGCCGCGGTCTCGGCTGCCGCTAGTTTGTTAAGTTAGGGATAGACACTGACTTGTTCTGTAGACTGAGCGCAGTGATCTCGGCCTGCAGCCTGGCCCTAGTGCGCTCGTGCTCGGCGTCGGCGGCGCGGCGCACCTTCTCGGCGGCGGCGCCGGCCGCGGTCTCGGCTGCCGCTAGTTTGTTAAGTTAGGGATAGACACTGACTTGTTCTGTAGACTGAGCGCAGTGATCTCGGCCTGCAGCCTGGCCCTAGTGCGCTCGTGCTCGGCGTCGGCGGCGCGGCGCACCTTCTCGGCGGCGGCGCCGGCCGCGGTCTCGGCTGCCGCTAGTTTGTTAAGTTAGGGATAGACACTGACTTGTTCTGTAGACTGAGCGCAGTGATCTCGGCCTGCAGCCTGGCCCTAGTGCGCTCGTGCTCGGCGTCGGCGGCGCGGCGCACCTTCTCGGCGGCGGCGCCGGCCGCGGTCTCGGGCTGCCGCTAGTTTGTTAAGTTAGGGATAGACACTGACTTGTTCTGTAGACTGAGCGCAGTGATCTCGGCCTGCAGCCTGGCCCCTAGTGCGCTCGTGCTCGGCGTCGGCGGCGCGGCGCACCTTCTCGGCGGCGGCGCCGGCCCGCGGTCTCGGCTGCCGCTAGTTTGTTAAGTTAGGGATAGACACTGACTTGTTCTGTAGGACTGAGCGCAGTGATCTCGGCCTGCAGCCTGGCCCTAGTGCGCTCGTGCTCGGCGTCGGCGGCGCGGCGCACCTTCTCGGCGGCGGCGCCGGCCGCGGTCTCGGCTGCCGCTAGTTTGTTAAGTTAGGGATAGACACTGACTTGTTCTGTAGACTGAGCGCAGTGATCTCGGCCTGCAGCCTGGCCCTAGTGCGCTCGTGCTCGGGCGTCGGCGGCGCGGCGCACCTTCTCGGCGGCGGCGCCGGCCGCGGTCTCGGCTGCCGCTAGTTTGTTAAGTTAGGGATAGACACTGACTTGTTCTGTAGACTGAGCGCAGTGATCTCGGCCTGCAGCCTGGCCCTAGTGCGCTCGTGCTCGGCGTCGGGCGGCGCGGCGCACCTTCTCGGCGGCGGCGCCGGCCGCGGTCTCGGCTGCCGCTAGTTTGTTAAGTTAGGGGATAGACACTGACTTGTTCTGTAGACTGAGCGCAGTGATCTCGGCCTGCAGCCTGGCCCTAGTGCGCTCGTGCTCGGCGTCGGCGGCGCGGCGCACCTTCTCGGCGGCGGCGCCGGCCGCGGTCTCGGCTGCCGCTAGTTTGTTAAGTTAGGGATAGACACTGACTTGTTCTGTAGACTGAGCGCAGTGATCTCGGCCTGCAGCCTGGCCCTAGTGCGCTCGTGCTCGGCGTCGGCGGCGCGGCGCACCTTCTCGGCGGCGGCGCCGGCCGCGGTCTCGGCTGCCGCTAGTTTGTTAAGTTAGGGATAGACACTGACTTGTTCTGTAGACTGAGCGCAGTGATCTCGGCCTGCAGCCTGGCCCTAGTGCGCTCGTGCTCGGCGTCGGCGGCGCGGCGCACCTTCTCGGCGGCGGCGCCGGCCGCGGTCTCGGCTGCCGCTAGTTTGTTAAGTTAGGGATAGACACTGACTTGTTCTGTAGACTGAGCGCAGTGATCTCGGCCTGCAGCCTGGCCCTAGTGCGCTCGTGCTCGGCGTCGGCGGCGCGGCGCACCTTCTCGGCGGCGGCGCCGGCCGCGGTCTCGGCTGCCGCTAGTTTGTTAAGTTAGGGATAGACACTGACTTGTTCTGTAGACTGAGCGCAGTGATCTCGGCCTGCAGCCTGGCCCTAGTGCGCTCGTGCTCGGCGTCGGCGGCGCGGCGCACCTTCTCGGCGGCGGCGCCGGCCGCGGTCTCGGCTGCCGCTAGTTTGTTAAGTTAGGGATAGACACTGACTTGTTCTGTAGACTGAGCGCAGTGATCTCGGCCTGCAGCCTGGCCCTAGTGCGCTCGTGCTCGGCGTCGGCGGCGCGGCGCACCTTCTCGGCGGCGGCGCCGGCCGCGGTCTCGGCTGCCGCTAGTTTGTTAAGTTAGGGATAGACACTGACTTGTTCTGTAGACTGAGCGCAGTGATCTCGGCCTGCAGCCTGGCCCTAGTGCGCTCGTGCTCGGCGTCGGCGGCGCGGCGCACCTTCTCGGCGGCGGCGCCGGCCGCGGTCTCGGCTGCCGCTAGTTTGTTAAGTTAGGGATAGACACTGACTTGTTCTGTAGACTGAGCGCAGTGATCTCGGCCTGCAGCCTGGCCCTAGTGCGCTCGTGCTCGGCGTCGGCGGCGCGGCGCACCTTCTCGGCGGCGGCGCCGGCCGCGGTCTCGGCTGCCGCTAGTTTGTTAAGTTAGGGATAGACACTGACTTGTTCTGTAGACTGAGCGCAGTGATCTCGGCCTGCAGCCTGGCCCTAGTGCGCTCGTGCTCGGCGTCGGCGGCGCGGCGCACCTTCTCGGCGGCGGCGCAGGCCGCGGTTTCGGCTGCCGCTAGTTTGCTCTGTAGCGAGGCGATCTCACGGCCGCGAGACGCTAGAAGTTTCTCTGACGATCTGAAGCGAGTGAGAAAGAGTGACGCATAAGAGAAGTTGCTGTTTGTTGTGTTCCGCTATAGTCGGAGCTATACTAAGGTAGTTTTTAACCGTTTTTACATTTGATCCGGCAATCACATTTGATCGTGCGCCGCATGCAAACATTGTCGATTGCCTAGCAAACGAAAAATGTCACTTAAAGGAAACTTGTCGTCTGTAAGCACTCCTGACATTATTATAATTTATCCGTATTGAAACCCAATAAAATTTAAAATTATGCCAGTATAAATAAGGGAAACGCTACATCATACATAAGGACTTACTTAAAAGTAGCGAGATCTATAGCGGTGACGTCGTGCGAGGCGTTGAAGCCCGAAGAGGCTGTGCTGTCCTCGTTGTCGTCCGGCGCCACGTAAGAGTAACCTGACAAAATATATCGATATTTAAACAAAAGCATAATGTTGATATAATTTTTGTAACCATAATTATTACGGCTATTACGTGAACTTGGACTTGTAGGATTACTACTTTGGAATTACTGACTGTAGGATTTAACGAAACTGATGGAATATTAATTTAAAGTCACTGATTGTAGGAAACGATAGTTTATTGTATCACAACTTCACAATGTCAAATCAGAAGGTCAAAATAGCACAAATAAGAATTTACTTAGTGAGTGATTCTACTACGTCCCTTGGGACTGGGAATTTGGAGTGAACCGGGCAAGTCGCTAAGCGGGGGCTAACTGACGCTGCCCGCGCCTCGCGGCCTGCACCTCGATTGCTATGTCAGCATATTATTCATTACATATGTGTCCCTACAGACTATATAAAGTAGCTGTGCACTTCCAGTATAGTTAGGTACTACCAACCGGGTAAAGTGCACCAGGGTTGCATTGCCCTGCATTCTCCAGGCTGCGAATCAAGTTATAAAACTCGGTTTCCATGGCGACCAGTGACGAGCGTGTATAGTTACCGACGAAGGGCAGCTGGCCGGCGAAGGGCGGGCTGAAGTGGCTGGCGTCCTCCGGCCCGCGGACACGTGGCACCCATGGCGACCAGTGACGAGCGTGTATAGTTACCGACGAAGGGCAGCTGGCCGGCGAAGGGCGGGCTGAAGTGGCTGGCGTCCTCCCCGCGGACACGTGGCACCCATGGCGACCAGTGACGAGCGTGTATAGTTACCGACGAAGGGCAGCTGGCCGGCGAAGGGCGGGCTGAAGTGGCTGGCGTCCTCCCCGCGGACACGTGGCACCCATGGCGACCAGTGACGAGCGTGTATAGTTACCGACGAAGGGCAGCTGGCCGGCGAAGGGCGGGCTGAAGTGGCTGGCGTCCTCCCCGCGGACACGTGGCACCCATGGCGACCAGTGACGAGCGTGTATAGTTACCGACGAAGGGCAGCTGGCCGGCGAAGGGCGGGCTGAAGTGGCTGGCGTCCTCCCCGCGGACACGTGGCACCCATGGCGACCAGTGACGAGCGAGTATAGTTACCGATGAAGGGCAGCTGGCCGGCGAAGGGCGGGCTGAAGTGGCTGGCGTCCTCCGGCCCGCGGACACGTGGCACCCATGGCGACCAGTGACGAGCGTGTATAGTTACCGACGAAGGGCAGCTGGCCGGCGAAGGGCGGGCTGAAGTGGCTGGCGTCCTCCCCGCGGACACGTGGCACCCATGGCGACCAGTGACGAGCGTGTATAGTTACCGACGAAGGGCAGCTGGCCGGCGAAGGGCGGGCTGAAGTGGCTGGCGTCCTCCGGCCCGCGGACACGTGGCACCCATGGCGACCAGTGACGAGCGTGTATAGTTACCGACGAAGGGCAGCTGGCCGGCGAAGGGCGGGCTGAAGTGGCTGGCGTCCTCCCCGCGGACACGTGGCACCCATGGCGACCAGTGACGAGCGTGTATAGTTACCGACGAAGGGCAGCTGGCCGGCGAAGGGCGGGCTGAAGTGGCTGGCGTCCTCCCCGCGGACACGTGGCACCCATGGCGACCAGTGACGAGCGTGTATAGTTACCGACGAAGGGCAGCTGGCCGGCGAAGGGCGGGCTGAAGTGGCTGGCGTCCTCCCCGCGGACACGTGGCACCCATGGCGACCAGTGACGAGCGTGTATAGTTACCGACGAAGGGCAGCTGGCCGGCGAAGGGCGGGCTGAAGTGGCTGGCGTCCTCCGGCCCGCGGACACGTGGCACCCATGGCGACCAGTGACGAGCGTGTATAGTTACCGACGAAGGGCAGCTGGCCGGCGAAGGGCGGGCTGAAGTGGCTGGCGTCCTCCGGCCCGCGGACACGTGGCACCCATGGCGACTAGTGACGAGCGTGTATAGTTACCGACGAAGGGCAGCTGGCCGGCGAAGGGCGGGCTGAAGTGGCTGGCGTCCTCCGGCCCGCGGACACGTGGCACCCATGGCGACCAGTGACGAGCGTGTATAGTTACCGACGAAGGGCAGCTGGCCGGCGAAGGGCGGGCTGAAGTGGCTGGCGTCCTCCGGCCCGCGGACACGTGGCACCCATGGCGACCAGTGACGAGCGTGTATAGTTACCGACGAAGGGCAGCTGGCCGGCGAAGGGCGGGCTGAAGTGGCTGGCGTCCTCCGGCCCGCGGACTCGTGGCACCCATGGCGACCAGTGACGAGCGTGTATAGTTACCGACGAAGGGCAGCTGGCCGGCGAAGGGCGGGCGCGCGCGGAAGGGCGCCGCCGAGGCGGGCGGCGGCTCGCGCGGCGGCGGGCTGAAGTGGCTGGCGTCCTCCGGCCCGCGGACACGGGGCACCCATGGCGACCAGTGACGAGCGTGTATAGTTACCGACGAAGGGCAGCTGGCCGGCGAAGGGCGGGCTGAAGTGGCTGGCGTCCTCCGGCCCGCGGACACGGGGCACCCATGGCGACCAGTGACGAGCGTGTATAGTTACCGACGAAGGGCAGCTGGCCGGCGAAGGGCGGGCGCGCGCGGAAGGGCGCCGCCGAGGCGGGCGGCGGCTCGCGCGGCGGCGGGCTGAAGTGGCTGGCGTCCTGCGGCCCGCGGACACGTGGCACCCATGGCGACCAGTGACGAGCGTGTATAGTTACCGACGAAGGGCAGCTGGCCGGCGAAGGGCGGGCGCGCGCGGAAGGGCGCCGCCGAGGCGGGCGGCGGCTCGCGCGGCGGCGGGCTGAAGTGGCTGGCGTCCTCCGGCCCGCGGACACGGGGCACCCATGGCGGGGCCTATAACAATACACACATTTCATTATCCTTAGTCTAGTGGTGGACGCTCGAGCGGGGCGACCATTTTAAACAAATGCAAACGTATGCGTGGCCTAAGTGCTCGCCGTCCAAATCCCTCGGACGCTCGACGCGCCGCTGCCGCGCCGCTCGACACTCGCCACTCAGGCCTTATACATGCTGTGGTGACGAGTGATGTGTGGTAACGGCAGTAAGAATACATTTGTCACCACCTCACTTCTTCCCATGGATGTCGTAAAAGTCGACTAAGGGATTGAAGTGTCATTATTTATTTATCTAATATTGATGATGGGTAGCAGCATCATCATAGTGAACAAACTGCTGCAATCGCAGCAAAACGTTTATGAATAAGGGGGTAAGCCTTTAGATACAACTTTAGATTTTATCTGTTCCCTTATGGAGTGCACGGACAAATCTGCCAGCGGGGGATACTGTAACGTGTCGAGATAGTTGACCCGCCGCGAAGAAGTTACTCTGAGTATCCCAGTCACCAAATCTGCGAAGAAGTTACTTTCAGGAGCCCCACCACCAAATAGCTTCGACTCTTAAGGCCATTTAGGGCCTAAAGGAACTATAAAGCTTCGTATCCACTAGAAGCAGCCTCGGATCGAGTGGCCTCGACTTGAAGCAAATAGCCTCAGTTTGAGGCTGCTCGCTCTGAGACAACAACTACGGATCAGCTCGAGGCGTGTCGCCTCAGCTTGATCCGTAGCTGTTGCCTCACGAGCGATCATTTCCACTAAACACACGGCTCGGACTGAGGCGCCTTTGAGCACGGCACAGAGACCGACAAAATAGGGCTCGGCTCGCGGCGACGATTTTGTCTCGCGTCGCGGCGTGCCTCAGGTTGAGGCAGCGTCTCCACTTGCGCAGCCTCGGAGTCAGGCAGCCGCTAGACTTGAAGGTGCCTCTAGTGTTAACACGTTAACACAATGTTACCTGGTCCCGTATGGAGTGCACGGACAGATGTGCCAGCGAGGGATGCTGCAGTGTGTCGAGATAGTTGAACCGGCGCGAAGGGGTCACTGTCAGCAGGCCGGCGACCAACGCGCGCCACGACTCGGAAGGCCCGTTGGGAGGAGCTTCGAACGGCGGCTCTGAGTCCGAAGACCGCTCGTACCTGTTTTAATAATTTTATTAATCATCGTTCTATTTAAAATAACTGCTGATTACTAACAAATATTTTGATTTAAGATACCCTATTCTTGAAAATCAAGGAAAGTACTTTGTTTTGCATTAAATTAAACTTATTCTTCAAGTTCTACGAAAGCTTTCTTTTATCTACCTTTCTCATGATGTACAATAACGCAATATTTTTTAGAACACGGAACAAGTACGCTAAATCTTTTATTTTCATTCGTCCATCGATGTGTCAAACATTCTGTATGCAGGGTGTAATCGATAAGTGTTTACAGGCCATAATTCCGTAAATATGAGAGATATCAGAAAACTTTTAACTGATATCGAAAGTACGTTACCCAACGAGTAAAATTACACTAATAACTTTTTCGAAATAAAATAAGAAATATCCCAAATATTTACTTCAAACCCTTCCATACATTTAGTAGATAACCGTTCATTCAAAGATAAGAAACTTTTCATTTAAGAATAAATGTTAGATTAATTATTTCCTAAACGATAGAATTATTATTTTATTACAATGTAGGTATTCCTACAAATAACGAATCTCTAACAGTTCTATCTCTTACGACACCCGACATTCTTTAAGGCTGTAAGTCGTCAACGTCATACTAAATGTATGGGAGCGTTTTAACTTAGTATTTTTAATATTACTTCATCTATTTAGAAAAAGTTATTAGTATAATTTTACTAGTTGGGTAACGTACTTTCGATATTACTTAAAAGTTTTCTGATATCTCTTACGGAATCATGGCCTGTAAACAGTTATCGATTACACCCTGTATATCACCAAAAAGTAGAGTGAATATATGATTAAAAAATTTAAATCAACAAGTTGATCTGCCAGTAACTTAGGGAGTTCAAAAAGGCTTTTTGCTCTATACATTCAACATACAAAAATAAACCTTTGTGAAAAAAGTGCGTCACCACTATAATAAAAAAATGTAATCACAACCAAATTACTACAAATACATAGGTGAGATAAAAATAAATAAACTCCACTTCAAAAATCATACGTAAATATATACAGTAGAACTTACTTTTGTATATTACTCAATATAGTCGCGATGGAGTCGTCGTCGTCACTGGAGAAGGGTCTCCGGAGAGTCACCAACTCGAAGGCCACCACGCCCAGCGACCAGTAATCGCAGGCTGACTGTATATAAACACATGTAGATATTATAGTAGTGCTTTGGATTTGGATTTTTTTAAATCAGTGTTTAAAAGAGAAGAGACAGACTTGTATTGCAAGTTACAAGCTTTTGAGGAACGGACTTCTGGAGTAAATCATCCAGTGAAAAAAGTTTATATCTTAGAGAAATTTGAGATAAACTGATACAATAAAGTTTAGATTAAAAAACTCTATTTACATTTGGCTTTTGCAAAGATGGTTCAACAGTTTTCTATAAAATCAAAGGTATGGCAATGTCAGGAACAAATACCTCCTTAATTGATACATCTAAATTAAATAATCATCCATATTTATCTAATGCCAAACCAGTTAGTAAAAACACACCAGCACCGCCAAGCGGATTTTCTGCGGAAAGACCATTGTTAGTTAAATTTTCTAATTCTACAATCTAGGTACTACTCAAAACAAATGCACTAACTACATTCATGCCTCAACATTCCTATAAACAACTACAAAACTTCTAGAGAGAAAATACGCCGCGTGCTGGCGTGTTAGGTTCTACTGTAGATGGTTAGACCTCTTTTGAATTATCCTTACCTATATACTGATACTTACAATCACATAATTGGTATTATAAGATTATTATTATTATTTTATACAATTGTAGCACTATGGTAACTTAATTATATATACTACATTATAGCTACAAAGTTACTTTTTAACATGATGGAAAATATATACTAGTCAATTAGTACGAAAACTTACACAAATATAAAAAAAATTTTGTTTACATTTTACTGTATGAATACATATTTTTAAATGGATAAATATATACTGTGGACTGAAATATATTACTGTGGAAGAGTGTTTATTGTAATAAAAATAATACTACTATGGATGTATCGGATAATCAAAAGAGTTTAAGGTAAGTACTGCTACTTATATAAGTTACATTGGTATTATGGTAGGTTTTATTTTTTTATTGGCTGATGATGACATACGGTAAACATCAGCTGGCAACATGGGTGTATTTGGAGAATTACTTTTTCAGGACAGATGGTGCTTTGCTTGTGCAAGTTGGTTAATTTTATGTCCGGTCGGACTTTTCATAGGACCGGCTGCAGTGAAAAATTTTGTACGAAACACGTGCGAGTAGGATCGTAACTCGTGTCGATTTAAAACACTCCCTTCGGTTGTGTTATAATTTAACGCCACTCTTTTTGAATTTCATGTTTTTTGCACTTGTATAGTAATGTACTATTTTAAGAGTTATTCTGTTACGAACTCGATCTTTTTTTCTTATAGTTGTGTATTAAGTAAAAGAAAGTACGTTAAGTAAGTCCTATGTGTGAAAGTTGCCTCAAGGACTATTCCGACTAAGGTCAGACGCCTAATTTCGTATAATAGGGATGATGACTGTAGTTAAAACAAATTATTTAACATTATGCACGACATAATACACGAAGAAATTATTACTAAGACGTAGATTGTTGTAATTTTTGTACAGAACTTCTATTTAATAAATTGAAAAGAACTGAGTTACGTTTGAAGATTGCAAACAGAATAGTACAAGCTTGGAACAAATTACCCTCTGAAGTTGTGAACTCTACCAGTGTTAATCAGTTCAAAAATAGACTTGATAAACTATCCAAACAGTGAAATTGTGTTATGTGAACTATGATTTAGACGTACCAGCTTTAGCTGCCTGTCTAAAACAAAATAATAATAAATAATAATAATAATAACTTAAAAAAGTAGGTAATTTGGCAGTACTCAAACGTGACGTCACTTTTGAGTATTTCATATAAAATTCCATAGTGGTGATCGTTTTGAGAGTTCGAAAAAAGATGCTGATTTGACTTGCCAGTCATCATGCCTATTATTGTAATGTACGTCACGTTCCAATGTAACAAATATCAGCAGCAGTCAGACCAGGCACAGGCACCCACAAGCGCAGTATGCTCAATCCCGCGACAGCACTCGGCACAGACGGCGTGGCGGCGCGCGCAGTCGGCGGCGGCCAGCAGTTCCGGCGCCACGTAGTCCGCCGTGCCGACCGCCGTCGGCGGCGCCCCGTCGGCAAGTCGCGTGCACGATCCGAAGTCGCCCAGCTTCACGTGCCCGCAGCTGATGAAGAAGGCTCAGGTTAGGCCGGTTTTACTGTCATACGGACCGTCAGGATGGAGATCCGTGCGGGTCGATCATTCATTTGGAGCGCTCCATGAAAACTAATTTATGTCGCTTTGGAAGGTAGCCTAATAAAATGTGCTAGCTAAACACTGTCAATCTTAAAGCCTGGATATAGTGATATTATGCCATACAACAGCTTACTAATTCCTCAAAAGTATTGAAAAGACAGTGTCATTTATGACACGTTTCTATGAAATGCCCGATTTATCTAACATTGATAGCAGCGCCATCATAATTTTATTTTATCATTTACATATTTTATTGAACACACTACTGTGATACCGTCAAATCTCATTCATAGAGCCATTAGAGCCCTTACAGAAGATACACTTTGACCCATTGATTTACGTAGCTCAGTGTAATTCTCTTACCATGGGACTAAGACAATTTGTATATGACTTTCCCACGATATTTACTGGCTGTCATGTTCAGAAAACAAAAAACAGTCTTAGATACATATATTTTTTATTTTAGAGATAACAAACAACTATACAATATCCAGTGCTATAAGTATTACATAAATTACGGATTACATTATGTATATATTGATTTAAACTTTCACGATTATCACTCATATTTTAAAGACAAACGGGTCTTAATCGCGTAAACTTACGTTTAATTATATCCTGACGTTTCGGGCATGACGTTACACCCGTGGTCGCAGGCAGACTGGCGAGAGAATGTATCAACACCTTCGAGCTGCGCGGGTTTTTCGAACTACCCGCACTTGATCTTGATTATTCACTTCTAGGCTAGGGTTGTCACTAGGTCTACACACAACACTCACAACATCCAAAGGCTTTAAAATGGATGTTTCACCACGCTTACATTTGTAAATCACGGGATTCCACGCGGACGAGATTCCTAGCCCCTCATTTTGATTAAAATTCCGATGTTTCTTAATTTCTATAGCTTCACGTACTTTTCGGCTATGATGTATACGCTCGGTTGAGAGGACTTTCGGGTTATGGAGCTCAATCCAGTGGTTAGGTCCGGACTCCAACAAATGCTCGGCCACAGCAGACTTATTAGTTTGACGCTTTTTAACAGCCGTGATATGTTCCTTGACCCTTTCCGCTATGGTGCGTTTGGTTTCCCCAATATAGGAACTACCACAGCTACAATCAATCTTATAAACGCCCGGTGTGTGATAAGGTAAAACATCCTTAGGCGACCTTAGATGCCCTGCCACCTTTGATAACGGCATATAAACGGTAGGTATGGAATACTTATTCAAAAGCGTACCTATTTTGTCCGTTACACCCCTGACATAAGGCAAAAATGCTGGTCGCCTCGCAACATCTGGATGTTTCCTCCTCGGTGTTCGTCTGGGTTGCCGTCTGTTCATTATGTAACCATTTCTCTTCAGAACCTCCTGAACGTGCGATAACTCAATTTCCAGAAATTCAGGGTCACAAAGGTCATGTGCTCTGTTCTTTAGAGAATTAACCACTGACTGAAGCTGCCGGGGGTGGTGGTGAGACAGAGCGTTCAAATACCTGTCTGTGTGTGTGGGCTTCCTATAGACAGTGTGCGACAAAGAACCATCATCTCGACCTATCAACTTCACGTCCAGAAAAGGCAAACTACGCTCCGATTCCAATTCATATGTGAATTTGACTTTAGTATGAATGGAATTGAGATACTGGAGTAATTGCTCAACTTGTCAACAGTTTGCCTTTTCTGGACGTGAAGGTGATAGGTCGAGATGATGGTTCTTTGTCGCACACTGTCTATAGGAAGCCCACACACACAGACAGGTATTTGAACGCTCTGTCTCACCACCACCCCCGGCAGCTTCAGTCTGTGGTTAATTCTCTAAAGAACAGAGCACATGACCTTTGTGACCCTGAATTTCTGGAAATTGAGTTATCGCACGTTCAGGAGGTTCTGAAGAGAAATGGTTACATAATGAACAGACGGCAACCCAGACGAACACCGAGGAGGAAACATCCAGATGTTGCGAGGCGACCAGCATTTTTGCCTTATGTCAGGGGTGTAACGGACAAAATAGGTACGCTTTTGAATAAGTATTCCATACCTACCGTTTATATGCCGTTATCAAAGGTGGCAGGGCATCTAAGGTCGCCTAAGGATGTTTTACCTTATCACACACCGGGCGTTTATAAGATTGATTGTAGCTGTGGTAGTTCCTATATTGGGGAAACCAAACGCACCATAGCGGAAAGGGTCAAGGAACATATCACGGCTGTTAAAAAGCGTCAAACTAATAAGTCTGCTGTGGCCGAGCATTTGTTGGAGTCCGGACCTAACCACTGGATTGAGCTCCATAACCCGAAAGTCCTCTCAACCGAGCGTATACATCATAGCCGAAAAGTACGTGAAGCTATAGAAATTAAGAAACATCGGAATTTTAATCAAAATGAGGGGCAAGGAATCTCGTCCGCGTGGAATCCCGTGATTTACAAATGTAAGCGTGGTGAAACATCCATTTTAAAGCCTTTGGATGTTGTGAGTGTTGTGTGTAGACCTAGTGACAACCCTAGCCTAGAAGTGAATAATCAAGATCAAGTGCGGGTAGTTCGAAAAACCCGCGCAGCTCGAAGGTGTTGATACATTCTCTCGCCAGTCTGCCTGCGACCACGGGTGTAACGTCATGCCCGAAACGTCAGGATATAATTAAACGTAAGTTTACGCGATTAAGACCCGTTTGTCTTTAAAATACATTATGTATAGTCAACAGCATTGTCCACAGGTTCATCGTCATCATCATCATCATCTCAGCCATAAGACGTCCACTGCTGGACATAAGCCTCCCCTCTGGACTTCCACATGTACCGGTTAGATGCGACCTTCATAAGTGCTCGAGTGGAGACCACGGCTAGGCAAACGCAGCGTAGGACGTCCACCCACAAGTTGGACAGACGACCTTATCCACAGGTTACTCTAGAGATTATACTCACCGATCCAATAAGATATTGTGTGGCTTGACATCTCTATGCACGAAGCCGAACTGATGCAGCGCTTTAAGCGCGTGCGCCACTTCTGCCACGTAGAAGCCGGCGTCGCGCTCCGACAGCGGGTTGTGGCGGCGGGAGAGCAGCCCGGCCAGGTCGCCGCCGGAGCATAGCTCCATTACTAGGTACAGAGTGGTGTTGTCCTGTATCAAATAATATCAAAGAATAGTTATATTAGAAGTCAACATATAATTAACACATTCGACACCCTCACTCAGATGCCGGCGCACCCGCTAGGAGCTATAAACCTACACACTACGCCAGAGTGCCCGTTAGGCGGGTAGGGAGGGACACCCACACTCAGATGCCGGCGCACCCGCTAGGAGCTATAAACCTACACACTACGCCAGAGTGCCCGTTAGGCGGGTAGGGAGGGACACCCACACTCAGATGCCGGCGCACCCGCTAGGAGCTATAAACCTACACACTACGCCAGAGTGCCCGTTAGGCGGGTAGGGAGGGACACCCACACTCAGATGCCGGCGCACCCGCTAGGAGCTATAAACCTACACACTACGCCAGAGTGCCCGTTAGGCGGGTAGGGAGGGACACCCACACTCAGATGCCGGCGCACCCGCTAGGAGCTATAAACCTACACACTACGCCAGAGTGCCCGTTAGGCGGGTAGGGAGGGACACCCACACTCAGATGCCGGCGCACCCGCTAGGAGCTATAAACCTACACACTACGCCAGAGTGCCCGTTAGGCGGGTAGGGAGGGACACCCACACTCAGATGCCGGCGCACCCGCTAGGAGCTATAAACCTACACACTACGCCAGAGTGCCCGTTAGGCGGGTAGGGAGGGACACCCACACTCAGATGCCGGCGCACCCGCTAAGAGCTATAAACCTACACACTACGCCAGAGTGCCCGTTAGGCGGGTAGGCATTACATCTTCGCTACCTCAAGGCTGCTACTAACAGAAAAGTTATTAAGTGTACTAAGTAAAACCTTAATTATCTTTGTGTATTATTATACTGTTTTGAAAAAATAAGTCCACCTGAGTTTCTTGCTGGTACTTCTCAGGCACGATGTAGGGTTAGAAACAGTAGTAGATTTTTTGGTCTCTTGATAATGTCAGACGATTCTAAAATGTTTATTAATAAGCTTACTTGAATAAAGAATAGTTTGACTTTGACTTCTTTTGGGACATCGTAATCTATTTTCAAGACCGATAATAACGTTATTTTAGCACCACCATGCTTACTCAAAAATTGTTTGGCACGTTTCATTTATTGTGTCTCTTTCACACTCGTGAAATATTTGCTTATTTACTTACTGCATATTTTTCTTAGTTTCTTCATTGTAGAAAAATACATGATATATATATACTCTCGTGATTTTTTCGTGGATTTTTTAGCTCCATAGGACCTGGCGTGGTTTATGCAGCCCTTAGTTTCTTTTTTCATCACACCTGTTCGGTAAGTGCGCCAATACGCTGCGTTGATGCGCTGTGTAGGTGCGTCATTACGTCCTAGTAGGCCGTTAAGGATTTTCATACAACATTACGTCGCACTAGCGCGTTCCGGCGCACGCCGCGTGCCGCGCCGAAATTTCTTTTATGAAAATGATGAAATTAAGTCATCCCTGATTTAGACCATTTTAGAGTTGTTTTGTGAAAATATATTGTTTTATTTACTTTTTTGCATGCACAGGTGTGATGAAAAACATTGTGTGTACCACGGGCGGTGCAAGAATTATGAATTTTTTACTTACCGCCCTAAATACACAATGTACTATTATAGTGTTCGTACCTGGAACGCGTATTGCAGCTTGGGCGCCCACGGGCCCGCGGCGCCGGCGAGCACGTCGCGCTCGTCCGCGGCGCCGGTGACGCGTTTCCGTGCCTCCTCCTTGCGGACGCATTTCAGGGCGTACACGTCATGCGTTTCTTTCTCGCGCACCATCTGCAAGGAGATTAAGGTTGAGTGTCTTATAAAGCCCAGTAGCCATTAGCCCATTTACCCGTACCAGGTGTATAACATAACACCAATGATTTTTTGGCTTTTTATAGTGGATGGCTGACAAAATACCAAAAAAAAACCCCAGGGTAAGACTTTTTGCATTTCGTTTTATTTGGGTTAATAAACATGTATAATTACGTTCAAATATTATATTTAGAAGTAATTGTATAAATAAAACAACTTTTATTTATAATAAACAACTATAATTGCAGCTTTTAAACTACAGTGGATCTGTGCCACTGTTAGTACACAATAAAATTTAATAAAGGGAACAAAATTATAAGATGAGATTTGGTGTTTAAACAGTACTGGCACAATTGTTTAGTAACAAATACACATGTGTGCTTTTGCCATGGACTAGGCTAGTTTACACTGACCGAGATGCTTCGCGCAACAATTTCCTCCCAAAGTGGTCTAATCAAAACGAAAGATTTATCTAAATGTGCAGTGCAGTGTTTTACAGAATTTTCCTTAGGAATGGTATTTTTTTGGAAAATTAATATGTAACTTCCCATTTCTACATTTTTTATCATATAATTATAAATTAGTCAAGGATAGGGCGAAGTGGAGGAGAAAAATAAAGAAGGCTGACCCTACCACCATGTTGGATAAATAGCCAGGAAGAGAGAGAGAGATAGTTATAAAACTTATAAATTAGTTTTTTTTTTTATTATAACATTAAAGTTATGATGAAAAGACAAAGCAGTTAGATGACACTTACATGCACCTCTCCAAATTGGCCTCTGCCAATGGTCTGTAGAATTTCAAAGTCTGATATGCAGACTCTAATCCTCCGCAGTTCTGCCAATGTGCTGCGGTCTGCAAATTAAATTTTCAATACGAAATTAACATATCTGCCAAATATCCTCAGTTGGGGAATAAATAATACTGGTATTGAAATCTTCAAGTAGCATACAATAATATATTATTTTTATACCTTTGACGAATTATCTTTAATTATAATCTTATTACAAATACTTAACTAAATTGGAAATTATTACAAGGAATTAATGTTTTATTTAAACGGAATAAATTAAAAGAACTAATGCTTATAAAAATATAATATGTATAAAGAATTTATTGTATTTCACAATTGATTAAGATAGGCATAAAAAAACATTAAATTAAACTATAAACTAAATCCTTATACTAGTTAATACTATGATATGGTATTACTAGTTAAGTTAATTTGTATACTAGTTATTGCAACATTAGAAAACATAATAGATATGCTGCATTTTGAATAGCCAAATTGTGTATTAATAGAGTATGATAATATGATGTTTAACAACTGGAACGCCATTGTCAAAAATTTGTGTTAAATAATGAGTTAAATTATTATAAAATATAGTCCATATGGCTTGTGACAGATCCGTCACTCGGTACTCCAGTGGTTAAATTTTACTAGACTCAATACAAGAGATTTCTAGTCTCTATGCATAAATAAAAAAATATTTCAATCACAATCAATATCAGCTTGTTACAAAACTTCAATTGAGAACACAAAAAGCAGTAAGAATACATTTCGCCACCACCCCAACTCTGCCCATGGGTGTTGTAAGAGAGGACCAAACGATTGAAGTGTCACTAACAGAAGATTGATGATAAGCAGCAACATCATCAAAGTGGACACACTACTGGTGGCGATTATGTGCAACTAGCTCCTAATGTGTCCATATACATAAGAGAGGATTATGTCCAACAGTGGACTGAGATAAGACTGATGATGATGATTGAAATGAAACCTTGCTCAAGGATTTGTTTTTTTATAATACTTCTTGTGAAAATTCTTATTTAATAATAAATATAGTTAAAATCTAGTGAGAAACAGAAATATGCAACTTAAAGAACGTCAATAATAAAATTTGCAATCAATTTTGATAGTAACATTTAAGCAATCATAACAACGTAAGACATTATTTTGCTATACGTAAATCAAGTAATCGCTAAGTAATCCAAAATAGGTGGTCATTGCTATTTTATATAACAGAGAAGCGAATGGAATGCAACTAGCAGCTGCTTGTAACAAAGCAGGTGGCGGACAACAAAAACGATGTATTGCTTACATTTATCCACAAAGGCGCGAACCAAATCATCACATTTCTTGACGGGATCATCATTACACTCATCGTAAAGCACTGTAAGAGCATCAAGCAATGCTTCTCGGTCTATTGTCTTTTTACTAAATTTACTTGAACCTGCAGACACTTTGCCTAAAATCTGTCTGTTTAACCGTGATATCCGTACAGCGATAGCCTCCTTCGATGGCTCCATGATGTGTGTCTAACTAAAAACTATTCACAGTCTTTAATTCATTGTTTTGAATATTTTAATGTTTGTTTTTGGGTGTTTGAATGCCATTTGTAGGCAATCGAGACAGCCCGGTAAAATTGCCGTTAACTTTTTGAAAATCGAATGTCCTACGAACTGTCACTTGACATTTTGGGGTTGCCAGCTAATAAAATCATTACTTGTAATCAATATTATCATGCCTTTAACGTTTGTAACAGTGTCTTAAACAAGTTGCTGGAATTTTTATAAATGTGCTACTCACCAATAGATGGCGTGCACGTTTTAGTACGTTTAATGCTCTAAAACATTGTTTGCAATCATGTCATGACTAAACCACTAATAGTGCAGTCATTGAAGCGAAAAATACGGTATTACCTCCGATTTTTTTTACTGTGAACCGGTTTGTATGAAATTTTGGAATTAGGCTCATCTTACCCTTAACTTCAAAAGTGAAAATGATCTGAACTCCGCCTATTATTTTTAAAGGGTGTAAACAACCCCTTAATGGAAGAAATTACATTAAGCCATTTTATCGCTAGAAAACATGTCTAATAGTAAGTGGTGAAATCGTAAAGTAATTTCTAACATAATTACCTCATATTAAAATAATTTTTAATCCCTTGAAAATCTTACAATCCTTGCAAACAACCTCTAAATTGAAAAAATCACAAAAATACTTTGGTATGACATAAAAATATTTAAGTATAGAGAAAATAATATTTTATATTCTCTATAATAATTATCACATTTTAACCCCCTTTCAACCCTTGAAAACTACCCCTTGACAAAAAATGTGTTTTTTTTTTTAATAAAATGAAAAGGATTTAAATATTATTCCACACTCTTATACCCCAAGAATAATACCCCAACCCCTACACGTTAAGGCATGTCAATCTTCCATCATCGCTCACCAACATGAGATTATGACCACCTAAACGCAAATACTCGAATACCTTCAAAAAGAATCATACCCCGACTCCTAATTGTTAAGGAGTTGTTCCTTCCTTCATCAGCTAACTAACATGAAACGATAACTACTACGCGCAAAAACTTGAATAGATCTCGAAAATGTATGAAATTTGTTAATTCAAAGAATTATCCTCCAAGTCCTAATCATTAAGGAGTTAGAGATACCTTCCATCATCAGCTCACCAACACGAGACTATGACCACCTAAAGGCAAATACTCGACTAGCTTCCAAAATACAAGAAACATGTTATATTTAAAGAAATATCTCCCAACTCCTAATCGCTAAGGAGTTGTACCTTTCATCATCAGCTCACCAACATGAAACGATGACCACCTAAAGGCAAATACACAAATAGCTTCAAAAATACACGAAATATGTTATATTTAAAGAATTATCCCCCAACACCCAATCGCTAAGGAATTGTACCTTCCATCATCAGATCACCAACTTAAGACGTTCATGACTAGACGTAAATACTTGATTAGTCTACGAAAATAAATGAAAAATGTCATGTGTGCCTACAACATTTGAAGAGTTCCCTCGATTTCTTCAGGATCTCATCATCAGATCTGGACCCGATGACAATGGGACCAACTACAATGTATATACCCTTTTAAACAGAAAAAGAATTTTCTAAATCGGTTCACGCATCTTAGAGTAATCGGGGAACATACATAAAAAAAAACAAAAGATTTCGTGGAATTGTAAACCTCCTCCTTTTTTGAAGTTGGTTAAAAACCATTGTAAAGGTAATTAAGAGAGCTACAACATCCTTCATTGCAATGTATAGTAAAAAACCGTTTTCGAAAACAGTGAAGGGTCAAAGGGCTTAAGAGAGGCTGTGATTGCGCTGCCACGCGCTCTTTAAACAATCACAACTCCGTCAATTTATGTTTGACAGAAAAAACAAAAACAACAAATTGTTTGTCAGAAAAATACGTAAATTTTTATTCCATACACTTTTATGCGTATCTGTCGTCATTTTTGAGATATTATGAAAAGAAAGTGGGATATTTAAAAATTTTAAATTTACTTATTTTTTTGAATCGCGACTTTTTTGAAAACTGTGTGTTCTGAAGCAGCCAAACTGATACTATCTATCAACCTC
>JALPQI010006212.1:0-55116 GCA_025490895.1 Thaumatotibia leucotreta
TACCCTAAAGAGTATTCAAAAATATGCTCCGCACAATTTTAAGCTGTTGTTTCAGGCAAGGGGACGCGCATAAGTGATTACATTCTGACGTACTACCCACCATATTTGGTAATCATCCAATGTCATGTCAACCAGCAAGTAAATTAAGTTTAGTTTAATAATGACGCTCATGTGATACTTGTGTAGACTGATTAATTTAATTATAAAGAAGCCATCATACCAAAATTGTTAGGTATGCTTTAAGGAATGATAAGTCCATAAAACATGTTATAATGAGAGTTTTCTGAAATCACCAGTGCGGGAGCAGGTCCAGAAACTTGTCTAAATTCTATGTTTATAGTTTCTGGTTTAAATATTTTGTATGAGTTAAAAAAAAATACATAAAAAAATTTAAATTTTATTTAAAAAAAAAAAATTTACTTAGTCTTTCTTTGGGGCTAGATAATTGTGTTTCTTAGCGGGACCTTACGGCTAAGTGGCGCCAACTAGTGGCATACGTTTTAGGAAACCCTCATTATGACATTTTAATTAAAGAAAATATTTCGTTAACTTTGTGATTTTATTTTTATCCTAAAATGTAGATTTTGAAATCACGATCGAAGAAGATCGTGATTTTGAGTAGGAAATAAGGTTTATTCCTACTGTATTCGCTACCTAATTTGGTAAAAATATTATTATTGACGATAAAAGTATACGATTGAAGACTGGACATCACTAATAGTAATGACATTTTATCTAGTCAGGTTGGTAGCATTGTTCAAGAAAATGGAGTCGTTGATGGAGTTCACGACCAAGTAGAGATACTTTATTTGTCTCTTTTTCCTTATGGAATACGTCTTGAGATGGGGTGAAGGATGACAATAGTTTGTTCATGTATGTCTTAATACACGGAATCTTCCCTATATTTTATCTGTGGATCACATGGACAGAGAGACCCACGGACGGAAACAGAACGAACCCTTAAAATATAATCCATAGACATATAAAATTGATAGACCGAGTCTATTTTATCTGTGGGTGACGCCGGCAATGCCTGTCAACGATGTTTGTTTGTGTATACTAGTGCACCTAAACCGCAAATAGTAAAAGTGATTAAAATAAAGCTTTTCATGTATATTTCTGTTCGATAAGTGCACGGAATGTGATAAAAGTGATGACTTGTGTGGTTCCAGGGTGTAAAAACCGCCAGGGTTACCTGAATGAACAAAATAAAGACATTATGTTTCACCGGCAATTTAGTTTTGACTTGAATTTTAAGATTTCGAACCTTATTAAGGTAAAAGTAACTGAAAATCTTATTCAATATTTGTTGTCGGATACATATGTGTAGTTTTGTGATTAAACCATTTGTATTTACATTCGTAATGTAATTATAAATAGTGGGATTCAAACATTTGTATCGCATAGTGTGGTACTTAAGAGACCGATCGTGATATCGATAAATGTATTGATAGTCAACTCAAAAATGAATCGATGTTTTTAATGTCCAACAGGTTTCCACTGGACACTGAACAAAGGCTATTATGGGTCAAAAATATCAAAAAGGCAGACGACTGGTACCCTAAAGAGTATTCAAAAATATGCTCCGCACAATTTTAAGCTGTTGTTTCAGGCAAGGGTACGCGAATAAGTGATTACATTCTGACGTACTACCCACCATATTTGGTAATCATCCAATGGCATGTCAACCAGCAAGTAAATTAAATTTAGTTTAATAATGACCCTCATGTGATACTTGTGTAGACTGATTAATTTAATTATAAAGAAGCCATCATACCAAAATTGTTAGGTATGCTTTAAGGAATGATAAGTCCATAAAACATGTTATAATGAGAGTTTTCTGAAATCACCAGGGCAGGAGCAGGTCCAGAAACTTGTCTAAATTCTATGTTTATAGTTTCTGGTTTAAATATTTTGTATGAGTTAAAAAAAATACATAAAAAAATTTAAACTTTATTTAAAAAAAAAAAAAACATTTACTTAGTCTTTCTTTGGGGCTAGATAATTGTGTTTCTTAGCGGGACCTTACGGCTAAGTGGCGCCAACTAGTGGAATACGTTTTAGGAAACCCTCATTATGACATTTTAATTAAAGAAAATATTTCGTTAACTTTGTGATTTTATTTTTATCCTAAAATGTAGATTTTGAAATCACGATCGAAGAAGATCGTGATTTTGAGTAGGAAATAAGGTTTATTCCTACTGTATTCGCTACCTAATTTGGTTAAAATATTATTGGGCATTTCTCCGAGCGTTTCAACCGCCGTGACTTCGGTGGCAGCCTCATCACACGAATCCCGTGAGAGATGCAAGAACTTTTGGATATCTTGGTAGACGTAGTTGACAACTACCAAGATATCCAAAAAATGTATGAGATACCCACGGAAATCGGGTAATAAAGTTGCCACCGAAGTCACGGCGGTTGAAACGCTCAAAGAAATGCCCTATTATTGACGATAAAAGTATACGATTGAAGACTGGACATCACTAATAGTAATGACATTTTATCTAGTCAGGTTGGTAGCATTGTTCAAGAAAATGGAGTCGTTGATGGAGTTCACGACCAAGTAGAGCTACTTTATTTGTCTCTTTTTCTTTATGGAATACGTCTTGAGATGGGGTGAAGGATGACAATAGTTTGTTCATGTATGTCTTAATACACGGAATCTTCCCTATATTTTATCTGTGATATAATCCGAAGCCATAGATCATTTAGCATAAAAGTAAAACCTCTTGCTTTCAGAGACAATAGTTTGACAAATACGTTGTGATGATGACTTTGCGTAATATGTTGTTTTTATCAAATTGTGATTAGGTATATTCTCATCGATGTTGGTATTTAGATATGTGTAATTTCGAACTGAGTTTGATAAACATTATGTCTGAGTTTAATAGTTACTTTTTTACAATCTGTTTTATTGGTTGCTCCTTGTGAAAACGTGTGTGTGTAACGTGATCTAGACAATTTATATTGTGAGTTTTGTGTTGAACACGGGTGGTGCGGCATCCGTATATTGGCCGCGTGGTCAGCGGTCGGTGGTCGACAGTCGGCGAGCGACGGTCGACGGTCGGCAGTCGGTGATCGACGGTCGGCGGTCGGTGGTCAACGGTCGGCGAGCGGCGGTCGACGGTCGGCGAGCGGCGGTCGACGGTCGGCGAGCGTTGGTCAACGGTCGATAACGGTGGTTGGCAGACGGCGCGATGCCGGGCAGCGTACTGGACCAGCTGCCGGCGGCCACCACCTTCCTGGGGCTGGAGCTGCGGGCGGCGGTGCTGGTTATCGCCACCATCGGCGTCGTACGTTGCTATTGCTACCCCACTTACACAATATATATAGAACAATCCGTACGTAGCGTCCGGAAGACGAAACTACTTAAAATACGTTGTGTCAATTTGTGAAAAGTCATGAAATTTACGGGTTGTCCCAGCCACTTCCGACATAGGCATATTCCTTCATAGTACATTACGACACAAGTGCGAAAAACAGGAAATCCGAAAATAGTGGCGATGTTTTAAAACACGACCGATAGGGAGTGTTTTAAATCGACACGAGTTACGAATTTCCTTTTTGCACGTGTCTCGTACGACGTTTTTTAGTACAGATGGCCCTCCGAAGTTTTGGACCTGTCATAAAATGAGCCACTTCTCGCACTAGAGCCTAAAAAAGGCACCATCTGTACTAAAAAATAAGTATTTCGTAACTTGATATCTGAAGAGAGCGGCTTAAAAAGGCTGCCGTTTTGAATAAAAATATCAGTTCTCTTCCTGCACATGCAGACAATTAATTATATTCAAGCAGGTATACGTTGACAGCAAACCCAAAGTAGAGGTAATTGTCAAAGCAGTTTAGTTGGGTAGATAAACATCTGCGGCCCTACCGCGAACATCGAAATCCGTTAATTTCGGGGGTTGGTCTGTCTGTCGCTCTATAAAGTCAGGGGGAGTGACATATGAAAACATGATGATACGTTTAGCCCATTGTAATTCCCAGTATATCTTCTACCTTTTCCTAATTAACCGTACACCTATAAACATGTTTTGTACGTGTTTTAAGAGACAATCCCTTATTGTATGGAGAGGTGATGTATCTACATTTAATCTCTACTACGTTGTCTACGTGACGAACGTGTATGATTGTGCTGGCCTATCATAGGAGTGACAGAGACAAATCCCCGTTACGAATTTCGGCGTTCGCAGTAGCAGGCCTGGCCTACTATCGTGAACCGCTGCTCTGTCTAACAATGACCGCAGGTGCACCCCTCGGCGTACATCTACTCGTGCATCATGCACCACGACAGCATCCTGTTCCTGGTCATCTGGCTGCTGGCGGCGCTCTGGGGCGGCTTTAGCGTGGGACTGTTCGTGGGAATCCTGCAAGTAAGTCGTCACATACGGACCGGATTACGGGACACAACACCCTCAACACCAACAGGCTACTTAAGCTGATCGAAATAAGTGTAGGTACTTACCTACTACTCACCGTGTTACCAGCAGGAAACCTTTACCTCACCACAAATACCACAATACCTTAATTACCAACAACCAGATTACCGATTGATCAGATCGTCCAGCAAGAAACAAGGATTGATTGATTGGTCACAGAAACAAGAAGTTGCTCTAAGAAGAGCAGTTTGCGTTGCACTGAAAACTGCAGTTCGGCTGTCCTGAAAAGGACAATGAAGTAGCAGGAACTTCGACGTGCAGCACACAGCGCAGCGGACGGAGACAAGTTCACGACGAGCACGATGAAACACACGCGGAGCAGCGGGCGCGGCGACATGTTGCTATCTCGGCGATCGGCGGCGAAATGGCCGACCGCGATCGCGGATTTTGTATTTATAGGTACGCGCGATAGCGCGCGCGCCTGTCATTCGCGCTCCAATCTCGCGATGCCAATTACGCGTATCGCCACAAGTTGGTACACCAAATTGTGTAATATTAATAAGTAATTTTGTAAATAAAATCATTCGAACCAGAATCAGGAAGCAATTACTTCTTTTATTATTCACCATCAACAAATACCTAAATAAGTAACAAAGCAGCGTGTCCACATTGCGGGAGAGACGAAACTAGTCAGCTGGCGGAATGGATTATTGTACACAGCGGCGAGATATAATGTGTTTGGCAGGGATAGGTTGGAGGAGAAGGAACTCAGGGAAGTCAACCTCAGGGATGTCCTACGGTTCTGCAAGAAAACAAGGAGGCTAGAAGGAAGTAATGGGGGAGCGCAGCCGGGACAAGCGCACATCAAATGCTTGACAGCCCGCTCAATTCTGTCCGAGCGAATGTACCTCCATAACATAACATATTTAGCGTCATCACACACCGACACAGTTGAGTTAACACGGCGCCAGTAGCCTGCTGGAGCGGCTGCAGCGTGGGCTTCTTCGTAGGCATCTTGCTAGTACCCCAAGTAACGTTTTTCTTGTTGTATTATAGCAGTCGCGTTGTCACACACTTATGTAGTTGACTAAACACTCGTAGCACCTATTATCAAATTTAATGCTGTTCAACTCAACTGTAGTGTTCGTTTTCTGTGCTGACTCCTCTTTCACCACTGTTGCAGGTGCCACAATTGTAAAATATCACGTTTAATAACGTCATAAGCCTCCCTAGGCTATTGGATAATCGATGTGCTGTAACCCAAATTACGTGGGTGATCATGGCCTATTTTTCTTTGGTATAACATCCAATATTGATATAGGTAAACATTTTTTTTGTCACATTTATTTGGGAATGTATAGGATTGGTCATTTTATTGGGCCTCCAACTCGTCCAAGACAGGCATGAATAATGTAAGTGTTGTATTCGGGCAGGGGCTGGAGCTGCCGCTGGAGTGCTGGGAGTGGTTCACGTTCGTGTTCGCGCCGCTCATGGTGATCCTGATGGCTCTCCTGATCCCGTACCTGTGCTGCTACCTGCGCGGCTCCCTCTGCGCCGTCCTCACCCCCGCGTTCGCCATCATCTTCTACGGGCGTGAGTATCTGGGCAGGCCAGAGATGGCGCTTAAGTACTGGTAGAGATTCGTTCGCATTATTCGTTATGGTGTTCCCTATAAAATAATTTATTTATTTATAATAAAGACTTGTACATGTATATTAAGTTCCTTGGTCATGCGTTGAATTAGCTGCCTCCGATATGTGTAAAATGCAACGGCCTCATTCTACCTAGTTTGCCAAAACTATCAACGACATCTAGCGAGAATTTTGTTTACTTTTATTCAATGCAAAGAAAAAAGTGAAACAAAGTTTTAATGGTAAAGAATTAGCAAGTAATAATAATTTCGTAGACTTCGTGGTATTTTTTAGATATAATTATGGTGATTTTAAACATTAAAAAATACAAACAACATTTCAAAAATCAGGACAACTAGCGCCATCTGTGAGCGCCTAGTGAAAGTTTATTCGTCTTTTAGTACATAAATGGTCATCACCAGACATCGTGGAAGAGCTGTAAATGTTTTAACAAATTATAAAAGATTTTCGATAAAAATTTAAGATAAAATAAATGTGGAGTATTCACGATAAAATTGTAGCTTAAAGCAGATGTCCTGATAATGAATACCTACAAGTCCTGGCTCGCAGCTGGTATTATTGGCAAGGGATAGTTTTTAACATGATTTATTTGTTGCAGTAACGATATACTTCGTATTCGTGGTGAACACCTACCGCGTGAAGACCTTCCCTCCGCGGCCGTGAGTCGTGTACGCGACGCCACCACCAAGAGCGGTGTCTCTCCCCGTCATACACGGTTTTACTCACTTGTTTTTGAATGACTATAAATAAGCATATACGTGATAAACGATCCTTTAATCTTTAATATACATATATATATATATGTATATCTACGTCCACAAATATGTACCAATTGTTACATTCGGTAAACATTATTTTGTAAAATAAATAGTTACTGAAAAATATACGATACAAATATTATTCAGCCCGTTTTTTCATAATACATTTTTTGGCGCTCTTTTGACGCCGCACATTGCAATGAGGGTTTTCGATAAATTTTTTTTGCCACCAGGCGGCGCTTCGTACGCACCTGGTCTCGACAACTGTCAGATTCATACTATTCATAGGCACCTGGGCCTAAAATATTGAAATTCTATTTTATTTGGAAGATAATTGATTTTGTAATGGTTTACGACTATTACACGGTCATCGAACTGAAGACGGAGCTATAAAACAGGCGCGCAAAGTCACTGGTATTAAAAATAATTACTTTAACTTTGTAGATTTCATGAGAATTGACTTGGAACTGTTTTATTTATTTATTTTAGGTAACAATATGCCTAAAGTAATGGTTTTCAGAATAAATAAACCTATAAATATGTTGAAAATTAAATTCGCGTATTTATTTTGACAGTTCGTTAAACGGTCGGCTCAGTGCTACCATCTCACCTCCTCATAGCGGCAGAAAAAGTATCAAAAACCCTCATTACAAGTAACGCCATTCAGCCAATATTGTAATTAAATATAGATGGCGGTACTAATCCCCTAAAATATTTAAATTATTATAGGTACATACGATACCTAGGGACATATATTTTCTGAAGATAGAGACATTTACGTTTAAGAATTACAAGGGTGTATTTTATGAAAATGATTCATTTTTTTATTAAGGTTTCGATAACTAGAGAAATAAAAAAAAACAAGAATTATTGAACAATTAAACAATAGATTATCATGCAAGAAAAAAAATTGTGTACTGTTTGTTTCCTTTACTAAATTTACTGTAATTCATAAAATAATCTGCAGGCCCAGCCTACAAGAGTATTTGTAATCCTCATTAAGATTCAATTCGATCTATTATTCGGTCCTACATAGTTCTTTGACTGTGTAATAATTAAAAAAAAAAACTATACTTTTATGTAAAAATATGTTAAGATCGGATTTCTTATTCAATTTTTAAAGCTGTTTACGCAATGATACTTACAATTGAAGACCCTTAAATTCATTGAACTTTGTCTGTTTGAGGGACAAATTGCCAGACGCATATTTAGTTAAGGGAGCAGGAATATAAAAAAAAAAAAAAAAAACTCAACAGATGGCGCTGTACAAAGACAGAACGCACTGTTAAGATTTTCTTCCGATAAACCTTGCCGTTTCCCCAGGAGACTGGTTAGGTAAGGATCGGAGTTAGGTTAGGTCTGAGTTAGGTGGGGTGCAGGGCTGGTTCCTCCTCGTGGTGCACCCTGGGAGGGGGAGGATAGCCGCTCAGTTGCGCGCTTGCTATCTTCCCTCTGCGAATACCAGCCAAGGGCGGTAGCAGTTGAGTCCTATGTGGATTCCTGCGAGGGCTTAAATGCCGAGTTTTGGTGAAGACCATGTGGGCCTAGTGGTGGCCTAGACACCAGGGAGGGGCCTTCGGGCAAAGACGGGTGAGGGTATACCGAGCGGTGACGGAACCGGCGGGGCAGGACTCGGCTGGGCACTCCGGTGTCTGATGACTTATTTCACCCCCGTCGGTGGAGGAGACCGAGGAGGAGACTGGCGGAGCATGACTCGGGTGGGCACTTCCGTCGAGATGTGTTTGTGGCTAAGCCGCCTCCGTCAGGGGAGGAGACCGAGGAGGAGACTGGCGGAACATGACTCGGGTGGGCACTTCCGTCGAGATGTGTTTGTGGCTAAGCCGCTTCCGTCAGAGGAGACCGAGGAGGAGACTGGCGGAGCATGACTCGGGTGGGCACTTCGGGTCGCGTTGTGTTTGTGGTTAGGCCGCCTCCGCCAGAGGGCTCCCCTCAGCATGTCTCTGCTTCGGCAAAGTTAACGTCTGAGGGTCGAGGAGGGAGCCCATGGGGTAGGGGCTTTTGTCCTCCCATGGGGGCCGAGGGGTAGGGGCGTTTGTCCTCCCTTGGCACAGGGAGTACGTCGTGGGGTAGGGGCATTTGTCCTCCCATGGCGGGCTGCGGGGTAGGGGCGTTTGTCCTCCTGCAGTTAAGAGGGTGGGACCGAAGCACCGTGTGACGGTGGCGGTCCCTGCTTCCTGGGGGCTTGGGGAAGTGGTGAGGGTAAGGCATGCTGGTTATGCTACAGTGTGTCTTTCGGTGAGGGTTCGCCCTAGGGTGAAAGTGCCGGTGGAGTCGTGGTGACATGTTCGCGATCCCATGGCTTCACCACTACGGCACAGAGGTTGGCAGCATCCCAGAGGTTTAGTGGGTAGGCTAGTCTCTAGTGGACTAGAGAGCCCCACATAACCAATGCGTAATATTCGGCTCTCCCCCCCGGGGGCCTAATGTTACGTAGTGGTATGCAATTCAATGCATTCCTCTGGGTAATCAAAAAAAAAAAAAAAAGGTCTGAGTTAGGTTAGGTCTGAGTTAGGTTAGGTCTGAGTTAGGTTAGGTCTGAGTTAGGTTAGGTCTGAGTTAGGTTAGGTCTGAGTTAGGTTAGGTCTGAGTTAGGTTAGGTCTGAGTTAGGTTAGGTCTGAGTTAGGTTAGGTCTGAGTTAGGTTAGGTTAGGTTAGGTTAGGTTAGGTTAGGTTAGGTTAGGTTAGGTTAGGTTAGGTTAGGTTAGGTTAGGTTAGGTTAGGTTAGGTTAGGTTAGGTTAGGTTAGGTTAGGTTAGGTTAGGTTAGGTTAGGTTAGGTTAGGTTAGGTTAGGTTAGGTTAGGTTAGGTTAGGTTAGGTTAGGTTAGGTTAGGTTAGGTTAGGTTAGGTTAGGTTAGGTTAGGTTAGGTTAGGTTAGGTTAGGTTAGGTTAGGTTAGGTTAGGTTAGGTTAGGTTAGGTTAGGTTAGGTTAGGTTAGGTTAGGTTAGGTTAGGTTAGGTTAGGTTAGGTTAGGTTAGGTTAGGTTAGGTTAGGTTAGGTTAGGTTAGGTTAGGTTAGGTTAGGTTAGGTTAGGTTAGGTTAGGTTAGGTTAGGTTAGGTTAGGTTAGGTTAGGTTAGGTTAGGTTAGGTTAGGTTAGGTTAGGTTAGGTTAGGTTAGGTTAGGTTAGGTTAGGTTAGGTTAGGTTAGGTTAGGTTAGGTTAGGTTAGGTTAGGTTAGGTTAGGTTAGGTTAGGTTAGGTTAGGTTAGGTTAGGTTAGGTTAGGTTAGGTTAGGTTAGGTTAGGTTAGGTTAGGTTAGGTTAGGTTAGGTTAGGTTAGGTTAGGTTAGGTTAGGTTAGGTTAGGTTAGGTTAGGTTAGGTTAGGTTAGGTTAGGTTTTTTTTTTTTTTTTTTTTTTTTTTTTTTTTTTTTTTTTTTTTTTTTTTTATACTGCCTACCTCCAACATTATTGGAGCCTATTTTAACTGTTCTCTTTCATTCCAGTTCTCTCTTGTCATGCCTCTCGTACTTTCATTCCACATACTTTGTCTTTCTGACATTCATCATCTTTCATCCTGAATAGGGTGGGATTCCCTTCTACTATTTCTACGACTTTCTATTTTTATGGGGGTTTGGGATAAGACGACACAGGGTTTATTTTTATTCTCAACAACAGATATGTACATGGGACATAGTCCAGTTCCAGTTTTCTAAAACTATGCTATTTCCTAAATTTACAATTTATTATTCTAATATCTTATTTATACATATATTCCATCGTAATTACATCTTAATATCTACAAATATAAGTGTAATTTACTTTTCTTACGCTATCTATTTCTATACGCTACTTTTTTAACAATTTCTTTGCAATATCTTAAAAGTATGTCCCGCTTATTACTGGCAACTATTGTGCTAAGCGTGTCCCTTCTGATCTCGTCATCCAACAGTTGTTCTGTGTCGTGTCTCTCCAGAGCGTGGACTGGGCACTCTGTCAAGAGGTGCATGATGGTCTCTGCCTCCGCTGGGTCACAGATGCACGATGGGTTATCTTTGCACCTGAACCGGTTCAAGTACTCTGAGAACCCACCGTGCCCCGTTAGCGCCTGGGTCGTAGCACCGCACAGTCTGATCTTTTTAATAACTTTATGTGCCACTATGGCATTTGGGAAGTATATTTTTGTGACTGCTGCAGTGCTACCGGATACATATCTCCTGTTCCACACGTCGAGCGTCTCCATCCGGATGGATCGCTTGACGTGTGAAACTGGACACCTGTCATAGTCATGTCGTCTTTTGAAGCCTAATGCGGCCTCTTTCGCCAGCTGGTCAGCCCTTTCATTGCCTTCCAACCCCGCATGTGCCTTTATCCAAAACAAATGTACACATTTGTTTTGTTGGGAAAATGTTCTAATGTTTTCCCTGGCTTTAACGGCTAGCGGGTGAAGGCAACGATGGTTTGTGACTGTTTGAAGGGCTGCTCTGGAATCGCTGTAGACTCCAAAAGACGATGCCCTATGTTTGAGAATGAGCTGGATTGCCTCGCTTAGAGCGAGTAGTTCGGCTTGGTAGACCGTGCAGTATGCTGGCAGGGCGAGCTTGAGGGTTTTGGTCTCCACAGCGCCGGTCCAGATGGATAGCGCTGCTCCAACCTTGCCCTCAATCTTACTCCCGTCGGTGAAAATACGGACCTCATGTTCACTATTTTCATCCAGCATGTTTTGGTCTACCAAGTCGAGGAAGCCCAGCTTTATGTTCTCCGCCGGATGGGGCGCCTCCAATGCAGAAGCCATCATTTCTACCTCCCTGTCACCCAGCTCGGGCCGGGGCACCCCCTTCTTGGCCTCGTATAGCGAGGCCGCCTCACGGATTCGGAGGTCGAGAGGGAGAATCCCAGCCAGGACAAGCGCGGCATCCAGGGACACAGTTCGGTAGGCTTTACTGACCTTCTGCGCAATTCCACGCTGCAGGACGTCAAACTGCTTTCGAGTCATTAGCTTGTCGGCCGCTGGGGCCCAGACACTGGCCGCATACAGAATGATGGGTTCTATTGTGGCCAAGTATATTGTTTTAATTATTTCTGGGTGTAGTCCCCAGCTTACCTTCGCCGCTTTCGCCAGTTTCTTGTAGACGCCCGTGGCCTTTCTGCAGACGTGGGATATATGTGCGTTGAAGGTCAGTTTGTGGTCTATAGTGACCCCGAGCAACTTGATCTCCTCGGACATGCCAATCTCGACCCCACCCATGTTTAGACGTGGGGTGTCGTATTTTAGTTTTTTAGTTATGACCATCGCTTTCGTCTTAAGTGGTGCGAACCTAAGTTTGTTTTCGACACCCCATGTCCGAACATGTTCGAGAGCAAGATTGGCACGTCTTTCGATATCTGAGGCCTTGCCTCCGTGAAAAACTAAAACTACATCATCAGCGAAGGCCTGGCAGAATTCACCTCTTGCCTCGAGGCTTTTCAAGAGGGGATCCAGCAAGAGATTCCATAGTATCGGGCCTCCAATTGAGCCCTGTACACATCCCTTATCAGTCCCCTTTGGGTATTCTACTCCTGCATACCTAACGGCAACTCTGCGATCTTGGAGGTAGCTGTCGATCGCTCGCCTCAAATTTATGGGACATTGTTCCTCCGCCAGTCGGACTCTTATGGCTGGCCACCATGCGCTGTCGAAGGCTCCCTCTATGTCTAGCGATATAAGCACCACGATCTCCTTATTTTCAAGTTTTTTGCGGATGTGCTTCATCAGGGCATAGAGGGAGTCTTCCGTGCTTCTTTGTGGCATGAATCCGTACTGGCGGGTACTCATCTTTGGTAGTAAATGATGCTTGAGGCGTGCGACCAACATCTTCTCGAAGATTTTGACGAGGATAGGCAGGAGCCCTATTGGCCTATAGGATTTGGGGCTCGTGTAGGTTTCCCTGCCAGGCTTCCGCAGGACGATGACTGTAGCCCTCTTCCATATTTTTGGGAAATGGTGCAGCTTGAGGCACTTGTTGAGGAGTCCCAGGAAAAGCTCCGGGTGTTTGCTCACGAAATGGGAGCAGATGTCGGCTGTGAGTCCGTCGTCACCAGGAGCCTTCTTCGGGTTGAAAGACCTGCTGGCAGTGATCAGCTCTTCCATGGTGAATGGTGGATCACAAGCTCCTGCCTGTGACCCATCATTCACCATTTCGGCTTTTCGTCGGATGGCCTCATGGTGGACGCTGTCGCTGGACGCATGGTCCTCGGGGTAAAAAGTTTCAGCCAGGAGTTTGACCGAGTCCTTAGCATCCAACGCCACTCCATCGGCCTCTAGTGGCAGGTCTTCCTCCCTCCTGGTTGTTCTGCCTATGACCCGGTATATTCCCTCCCATACACCCTCCCGGTCCTGTTTGCAGCAGAACTCCCTCCAGCTGTTGACTTGGGCTTTTGCTACCTCTGACACATACTCCTCTTTTTGTTCCAGGTACTCACCTACTACCTTGTCCCTCCGAACTGGCGCGGCGTTGCGGATCCGGTTTTTCCTCCTCATGACCTCCCGTTTCATCTCGGCGAGTCTCTCGGACCACCACGGCACGGTAAGTTTTTCACTAAATTTTTTCAAGGGCATGGAGTGTGCACAGGCTTTGTGTATTGTGTTTGTAAGTTTTTGTGTTAGTATGTCTATTTCATCTTTGTTGCTAATTTGTATTATTTTTGTTAAGTTTATATTTTCCCCGGTTAGCAATTGGTCGAGTTTCGCATGAAACTCGGGCCAATCTGCTTTTTTGGTATTGAATTTTCTAGTCGTCCTGTGCACCTGCATACCCCTTGACCTTTTCAGGTTTATGTTAAATACGATGCCGTTGTGGTCCGAGATTGTCAGACCTTTGTCCACTCTCCATTCGCCGATCAGATCCAGGAAGTCACTGGAGCAGGCCGTCACGTCCACAAAGCTCTGGTACTGTTTGCCTCCTCGGATGGTGTCGAAGGTTGGGGTTTTCCCACTATTTAAAATGGTCAGGTCTAGCTCATCCAGTGCTCCAGCCAGTTCTTCACCTCTGAGGTCGTTCTCGGGACTACCCCACCAGGTACACTTCGCGTTGGCGTCCCCTCCGATGACCCATCCTCTGGTGCCCAGCTTCCGACCCACCAGTGACAGGTGGTCCAGCTCTGGGCCAATAGGGTGGTTGCGTTGGGGGCAGTGAAAGTAAAAAGAGACAAGCGTTGCTTCCCATGCACTGGTTCGGATCCCCACCACCACGATATTGTTGGTAGTGAGTTTTGGGTACTGTACGACGTCCAGGTCTTTGTCGAAGACTGCAATGGCAGCCTTCACAGTCCCTTCTCCTGTGTCAGTGCATTGGTAGATTCGAACACCCCTGTGACTCTTCATTACCCTAGCCGCACCCACGTAGGGCTCCTGGATGAGCGCGATGGCTATCCCACGCTTCTCGGCTTCAATCAGCAGCTCACTAGTGGCAAGTCTGGATCTCTGGAGGTTTGCCTGCGCTATGTGATACCCTGCGTGGTTTCGTGTGGTGCCCTTAGCAATACGCCACAGACGAGCGTGCTATATCGTCCCACTTTTTTCGAATCGGGCATTCGTTACTGAAGGCGTTGTGGTCAGCCCGATCTAACTTTGCCCTGACACAGTTTTTGCAGGTGGGGGGAACGCAGGCCAGGAAGTCAGCACACTCCGCCTTCAGGTGTGGGCCTCCGCAGTGGCTGCACACGTCTACGGATTCCTGACAATGGCGTTTGCCATGTCCGTATCCCAAGCAGCGCGTGCATTGGACCAGGGGAGACTGGTCCTCCACCCTGACCCTTTGCAGGTCGATGTGGACGAATCCAGTGGCCGTCATCCTCTGCCACAACTCCGGGGACACACACACGACCACGTTGCTAATGTGTGGGTTTCTGGTTTTTCTTCTATACCTCACATTTATTCTGCTTTTCTCTTCGTCGAGGTCGCCAAAAATATTCCGGTTTTGGTTTCTCAGTGCGTTTGTGATATCTTCGTCGGTGTTCACTGCGAGGACACCTCTGAGAAGCAGGAGCGGATCTCTATTTTTGACGTCCTCGACGGCCAGTCCTGTTCCTTCTTTCATCAGCCTCTCTTTCACTCTGTCTCTTTCTTGGGTGCTCCCTAACCCCATTATGACCTTTCTATCTTTCGCCTTCCTTACTTTTTCTACAGTTATCCATCCACTTTTAGCATCCATCGCCTTTCTTACTTTGCTTAGTACTGTCTCCCCAGTTTCTGACTCGTCATTCGAGGTAATGACCACCGAGTGCAGCGTTGGTTTTGGTGTGTTTTGCTTTACACACGCTTGCACACCGGGGGTCACTGCCGCGACACTCGCGTAACTTTCATACTTTCCCATTTTTTCTTTCATTTCTTTTAGCAGCGCGTTGTTCTCTTCTACGAGCCTTGTGTTAGCCTCCATCATCTCTTTCATTTCATTCATACTATCGTTTTCCATTCTTCCTCTGTCGCCACTTACCTTTCTTTCTGGTTCTATGGAAGTGAAGGTCGTGTCTGTAGTCCCGCATTTGGGTGCTGCTTCGCTCATTTTTTCCTCCCTCTCTCCTTTTCCCTCCGCTACGGCCTCTTTCACAATTTTATACAATTGATCCAGCGCTTTTATGACTTCATTTTTTATTTCCGTTTTTAAATTTTTGGCGCTGTTCAATTGTATTTTACCTTTTGTGAGGCAGTTTCTTGCCTCTCTTACCCTGTCTATGTCCTGGTCCGTTGTGGGGAGTCTTGCGGTTGTTTTTTGCGGTGACGTTTTTGCCGCTTTTGTTGGGGCCGCATTTGGTTTCATTCCGGAGATAGAGGTCCGCGGCTTGATGTTTCCCTCTGGAGAGTTTTTCGCCGCTTCCCACTCACCTATGCTGCGCCTGACACTGCTCCCTGGTGCTTTGGTCGGAGGCGTTCTCATGCCGAAACCGCCCGACATTTTGGAGAGTTGTGCTAGAGTTTGTTGGATGATGTCAGAAGGGACACTCTAGCAACGCAGGCTGTTTGTATCTTAAGCCCCTGTATATGGGGGGTAGTCTTAATTACTAAGGTAAGCCTCTGTAGAGTGGAGGTTACAAGGGTCTAGTTTATACACATATATATCTAGGTGGCTTGCACCTAGAGTCTTATCTATAGAGTCACAGACTCTACTATCAACTTAACTACTAATATTAACTACAATTCTTAATTCTAGTACAATTTCAATTTTTTATAAAAAATTTTGTAGAGCCGAAAAATCTATTTGTGAGGTATCTCGAAAACGGCTCTATGTAGAGCGGTATTCTTTACTCCGTTCGATAGCTCTCCCCGCGCCCTTTCCAACAAGCCCAAACTCGACTTGGTTCCGCTCAGGGGTTCCGGAGCTACAGCTTCGGTAATTTTACCGGTAATCGAATCGGTGAAAAATCGATTAACCGGAAAATGCCGTATCTTCGGAACTACTGGGCGTACGAACCTGCGGTTTTGGGTGTTATCCGTTGCACGGCAAGAGCTATCGTCCTTGATGTTTGGTTGTCCAATTTGGGTCCTCGATTTTTCAGCTCCTGAAATTTTATATGTGGTCCTGAAAGATTCGGTTTCTGCTAGGTCTCTACCAGAGGGTACCTCCTGTGAAAACCGCTTCTCTCTACGACTTACCGTTGAGAAGTTATGGGGGTTTGAATTTTTGCCAAGATGGCGGCCCAGCTGTCAAAGTTCAACTTTCCCGTAAGATAGTGTCGCTTCTAGGGGTCGTAGGAAGACGCGGTTTTCAGCAATCCTATTAAGACGCACCTCCTCTGTCTGTTTTGACCACTTTCAGGATCCTGAAATTTTGTCTCTCCGATCCGACTGAAAATACCCGGATGGGGTAGAGGACGGTTTTAGCACCTCTAAGTCGAAATCTGCGTTCCGATACTGCTATCGGTTCGCGTGTTACGTCAAATCGAAGAAATCCAAGATGGCGGCCGAACTGTCAAACCAGTTGTTAAAGTTTAAATATCTCTGGACCTAGGAGTCCTATCGGGCTCCGGTTTTTTCCTGACAGCTCGGCTTTACCTTGGCTACTTCCTGGAAGTGGTCAGACTCAAAAACCGGTTTGTCAGAGTTTCGGAAAAAAATTTTCGAAAAACCGGTGTTCCGAAAATTTTCTCCGAAAGTACCTTAAAAACAAATTTCCTTGGCGTTTCTCCGGTCTCTCTAGGTCCTCCGGCTCCCGAGCTATGAATTTTTTAATTTTTCTAAAATTTTCGGTAAAAACCGGTAAATGTCCAAATTTTTTGTTTTAAAAGCTAGAGAAACCTGGTTTGGGCTTTGTAAGGTGTTTATATATACTCTGAAGCTAATTCTGGGGCCAAAAAGTGTTATTTTATATTATTTTCCGATTTATTTGAATTTTTAGTAAAAAATCGGTATCTCGAGAACCACACGACCCAAAAATCCGGAAAAAACGCCAAAATAATCTTAAAACTAAGGCCTATAAAGCTAACTTAAAAACTAACACAATCCCAAAGAAAAACTTTTGGGAATTTCAAAATATAAAAATTTTTGGGAAATTTCAAAAATTTCGGTGAAAAACGTCTCTGATTTTCTTCACTTTTCGTAGGCACGTTCTACAGGTTAGCGCGCAACAGGTTCCAAGTTAAAAAGTATATAGTCTGCCTGAAGTTTTTGAGATATACTTCATTGAATTTTGAATTTTAAAATTTTAATAGTTCCAAAAATAAAAGTCCAAAAATTTTTTCAAATGTACCAGGATACTCCAGGCGATGGGCCGCTTCTTTCTGCTTAGTCAGGTGGCACCGCACGCCGCTGGATCTCTGACCACGCCACCACGTGGTACTTGTTTTTTCAGCGATTGCGTCTCAGCCGATGGTCTCTGGGTAACGCTGATGGTGTCGGCGTGTAGGGCTTGCTGCGGCGCTTCTATTGGTGTATCGCACCTCAGGGCTGCGAATCTCTGGAGGCCGGAAAACGCCCGGAAAGGTCCACTTAACCTCCAAATTAGCAGTTTTCCGGGTTTTCCGCTTCCGGGTGAAGTCTGCAGCTAAAGCACTGTAATCCAGAGAATGGCTCGCACTGTCCCGCACCCAACAACACTTTTTGCAGGTCGCTACGACCAAAATTGCCACGTCCACGAATTTTTAAAGGCGGAGCTTAGCGAAAACAATGTTGCTCGGACGCCGGGTGGTCTATGACTGGTTAGGTTAGGTTAGGTTAGGTTAGGTTAGGTTAGGTTAGGTTAGGTTAGGTTAGGTTAGGTTAGGTTAGGTTAGGTTAGGTTAGGTTAGGTTAGGTTAGGTTAGGTTAGGTTAGGTTAGGTTAGGTTAGGTTAGGTTAGGTTAGGTTAGGTTAGGTTAGGTTAGGTTAGGTTAGGTTAGGTTAGGTTAGGTTAGGTTAGGTTAGGTTAGGTTAGGTTAGGTTAGGTTAGGTTAGGTTAGGTTAGGTTAGGTTAGGTTAGGTTAGGTTAGGTTAGGTTAGGTTAGGTTAGGTTAGGTTTTTTTTTTTTTTTTTTTAAATATTGCTACGTAATACAAGGTATTATAAGAGCGCGGAGCTAATGGTTTACTCGTATGCTCTTATATCATGTCGTACATTAAGGTGTTGATGGAATACAGATTCAGAGTATTTGATTACACACATAATTAGGTTGCATTGAACTTTTTCAGTTCTTTTACTATGTTAGTTATATATGATACGTATGAATTGGTGGTGGTTTCTTTAGTGATGATTTGTTTCAGGTTGAAGGGTTCAATGTTGAGAAGTGAGCAAGTAAGAGAATGGTTCAATCTTATTGATTCAAATTTAGGACAGTCTGCAATTAAATGTTGAATACTTTGAGGAGTTGAGTTGTCGCAAGGGCAATGATTATCGTTTACAATATGGAACCGGTGAAGGTATTCCTTGTGGAATCCGTGATTGGTGAGAAATTGTGTTATTGCAAAAGATGGCCTTATTACATTAGTGAATTCTTGTAAATCAGAGTAAGTGGGGAGCAAAGATTTGGTGTAAACGCAAGAGTTAATGTCGTTGTATAAGTTAGCGGATGCAAGATTTGATAGTTCTTTATTTTTGAGTTTAATGTAGCTAACTGGGGTTTGATAGTAATCAGGCTGCTTGTGCATAAACGCGGCTGACTTAGCAGCGGCGTCAGCAGCCTCATTACCATGAAACCCCACGTGGGCTTTGATCCACACAAATTGTATGTTGACGCCTTTGCATCTGGCCCTATGGAGTGAGTCATGAATGTGAACTACAAAGTAGTTGTGACTATTTATGTTGCTTAATTCCATAAGGCCAGATTGACTGTCTGAAAGAATTATTAGTTTTTTGAATTGTTGGGTGGATGACCACTCACAGGCTTTTAAGATTGCAAGAAGTTCTGCCTGGAAGACAGAACAGGTGGAGTGTAATTTATATTTTTTGATAGTTTCAGTTCCGTCGGGGCTGAAAGCGACGAAAGCCGCGCCCACAGCATCATCATGTCTGCTGCCGTCGGTGTATATCATACAAGCAGCGTCCCTGTCGAGAGAGTTGAAGTCCTCCGGAGAGGCCACCGACTTGTATGATATACCCGTCCTGAATACCGGATGCAGCAGTTTGGCCGGATGGGAAGGTTTTTCGATAGGAATATCACCAGGGAGAAACCTGGTGTGCCCCCTCAGCTTAGACTGTTCGATATCAGACACTTCCAGTACTTTGTTAGGAAGAGGTGTCAAACTTGAAATGGAGATGGATGCATTGGTACTTATAGTTCGAAAGCCCTGAATTATCTTGATAGCGAACAGTCTCTGCAAGGATAGAAATTTATTTTGTATAAACTTGTATTCCAGTGCTCGGGACCACACACTAGCAGCGTAGCATATAATTGGCTGAATTACTTGAAGATAAATTGTTTTGATGTTGTCAGGGTGAACCCCCCAAGTGGGCCGTGTAAAAACTAATAGCTTATTGAACAAGGATTTAGCTTTGCCAATTATATGCTCGCAGTGCTGAGTGAATCGTAGCTTACGGTCGATTAGGACACCCAGGTATTTTATGTAATTTACAAATTTCAGCTGTTGATTATAAACTTTGACATCGCATTTTGTTGCTTTATTAGTGAGACCGATTGCCTGGGTTTTATCCGGTCCAAACGTGAGTTTGACCCCCGAACCCCAGTTGGTGATGATATTCAATGCCCGGTTTGTGGCGCACTCAAGCCCATGTATGGTTTTGTGGTGGCAGATTAGAAGTACATCATCTGCATAGGCTTGAATGTGGCACCCATCAGGCATGTCAAGAAGCAGAAGCTCATCCAGCACCAGGTTCCATAGCGTGGGGCCACAGACGGAGCCCTGTATACAGCCCCTGGTCATTGTCTTGCTTACGCTGGCGTCCGCATAATTGACGTGGACCTTTCTATTTACAACGTAATTGCGAAGAATATTGTATATGTTCGCAGGGCAGCCAATCAAGCGAAGCCTCTTAAAGACAGCAGGCCACCAGGTGTTATCGAAGGCAGCCTTGATATCAAGGGAGATGGTAATAACATGTTCAGCGTTGTTCTTGGCTGTCTCCATGATATCAAGGGCCGAATGGATAGCATGAACGGTTGAAATCTGCTGTCTGAAGCCGAATTGGCGTTCGCTCATCGACTGATTGACATTCATGAAATATAGAAGTCGGTTCATGATCAGACGTTCGAGGACTTTACCAAACACGTTGATAAGCCCGATAGGTCGAAATGCTGATGGCTCATTATAATTGGTCTTGTTCGGTTTGGGGATTATTTTGACATATGCCACTTTCCAGCATTCCGGAAAGTATTCAAGCCGCAAACACCTGTTCATGACATCAGTGATGACGCCAGGAACGGCATTCGCGACTTGAAGGCATATGTCCGAAGTCAGGTTGTCCAATCCAGGAGCCTTTCTGGGGTTCATGTTTTTCAGACATTCTGTCACTTCTTTGTGAGTGAACGGAGCTTCCGAAGGTGTCAGCAGTGGTTCGTGCATGAGTAAGCGAGTGTCTGCCTGTGATTGAGTGGAGTCCTGATCGTCGTCTGGATAGAATCGATTCATGAGCACCGTAGCTGTGTCCGTGGTATCAGTGGTGAACCTGCCATCCGGAAGTTTTAGAGTGGATGGAGGTTGTGTCTGTGGTTGTGATTTGATGAGCCGATTAGTGACCGACCAGACATCTTCCTTTTTCTGTTTTTGGCAGAAGTCTCTAAAAGATTCGGTAGATGCCGCGCAGAAGGCGTCAGAGTACTCCTTTTTGAGTCTGCTTCTTTCATTAAGCAGCTCATCCAGGGGCAGCTGACGTTTCTTTTGTTTTGATAGCTTATGGTGGTTGGAGATTACCTTACGTTTTAACTCCTCAAGCGTGTCATTCCACCAGGGAGCACGCCGGGGGTAATCGTTAGAGCGAGGAAGTGTGTTATTACACGTAATTTGTATTGCGGAAGTGAGGTCCAATATAAATTTCTCCAACTCCTGGCTATTGCATTCGCTAATATGATTATGTGCAGGTAGATGTTTTTTAAGCTCCGTGCCGAATGTTTCCGCCATCTGGTCCCATTTGACACCACGAGTATTGTATTTAAAAGTAGATGTTTTCTTATTTTTAGAAAGTTTAAGCCGGTTTAATAAAATCTTAAATGTAATTGCGTTATGGTCGGAAGACGGGCATATGTCATGATTTACAGACCAATCATCAACAGACATCCCCGTCCCCAACTCCGTTAGAGTGATGTCAATTATTGATGATCGAGGTACTCCATGGGTAACGGTCTCAAAGGTTGGAACACTTCCTACATTGCAGACCTTGAGGTTGTGAATTGCGATGATGTTGGCTATGTCATTGCCTCGTCGATTGTTGGATGGGGATCCCCACAGGTTACTCCATCCATTAAAATCCCCGGAGATGACATGCCTTGATCCCGCAGTTCTGTGCAAGAAGTGCTCCAGCCTCTGTAACACCTGGTATTTATCCTGTCTTGGCTCTACATATACAGATGCCAAGTATATCTTACGTCCTCTACAGTCTGTGATGCATACAACGCTGAGGTCGGAGTCCGAGAATTCAGTCAAACCAATTGTACTGCACAGATTATTTTTAATAAGTATGGCCGCCCTAACAGGGCGGTCAGTGTAAAACTGGTAAATAGTATAGCCAGGTATATTTTTTATAGTTTTGTTGTCTTTTATGTGAGGTTCCGATATAAAAATAATGTCAGTGGAATATTTGTTAATGTGTACCAGTAATTCTTGTGTTGCGTTTTTGCTGCGACCTGTGTTAATTTGGATACAGTTTATGTGATTAGAGTTAGTTGTTCTATTGTGTTGTTGATGATTAAGATCCATAATCGATTCTACTATTGATTTTTTGCAGCATGTGGATGATACGGGGGCAGCTTTCGGATGTAGCACCATGATTAGTTTTACTATTTTTTACATTATTTTTATTGTTGTGTTGTGTGCAGTTGTGACAATTGGTTTTGGTTTTATCCGTTTTATTAGGACAGCTATTGTACTCGTGACTGTTAGAGGAGCAGTGGGAGCAGATGTGGTGCGGATTTGTGCAGTTTTTACTGGTGTGCCCAAATTGTAGACACTTGAAGCACTGGAGGAGAGGTGTGAAGTTGTCCAGGTGTACCTTCTGGAAGTCTACATTTATTTTGCCTAATTTGATTAGGTCTTTCCATACATGCGGGGAGGTCATGAAAACGGCATTATATAGGTGTTCTTTTCGGTTTTTGCGTTTGAAACGGAACACCAAGTCGTTGCTTCCAATATCTGAAATGCACTCATTCTGTTTTTTTAGAACGTCTACGAGTTCTTCCGGCGGCACGTCAGTTGGGACACCCTTTAGGATGACCATAGGTCGTAGCTTTTTAGAGACCTCGGCGGTGACGCCGGAGTCTGCCATGTTGGTTTTCTCTAAGGCCTTTTGGCATTGTGTGACATCGTCGAATTCAACGCGTACTTTTTTGTTGGATACAAACTGTATCCTACCCGGAGCGAAGTTGGTGTCGCGGAAGGAGGTTTTTGCCTTCCAGGCCTTGAGTGTTTCGGCTGAGCTGGCCACCTCCTTCTTGGGGACCAGTATTATGGCCGGTTTGGACGTCGTAGGCATTGTGGGAGTTTGGGGTAACTGCGGCTTTTTCACCACAGCCGCATATGACGCAGATGTTCGCTGGACCGATAGAACGCTCTGTTTCAGTTTGGACATTTCTTCCTTTACGGTGTCCTTGATGACGTGTTTGATGGCAGATATTGTTGCCTGGTTTACTATCGGCTCAGCATTGGCTTTGGCTGCGGTTTTGGTGGTCGTGAGAATAGTTTGAATCTCGTGTACCAATTCAAGAATAGCGCTTTTGTTAACTTTTGTGAGGCTGCGACCCTCAGTGAGTTTCACTTTGATGGCATCTGTTTTTTGAAAAATTAACTGCCGAAATTCTTGTTCCGGGTCTGTGGCGTCCAGAAATACCGATGAGTCGGCATCGTGAGCGTCGTCATTGCTTGCATCATCCGGTAAGACCTCCAAACTAAGCTGGAGCCGGTCCATGGATGTGCTTTGGGTGTTTGGAGAGCTTTCAGGCCTCTGAAGGTCCTGGGACTCGCCGATGCGAGGAAGAACTTCAAATTGGTTAACACCATTGGGCTGCGTGGCAGCATTATGTGGGTTTATGGGAGTCATTTTAGGTCAGAAATGTACAAATATAAAGAAAATTAAAAAATTGATATCAGGTTAACTATTGCTCGGAAAATTGTAAGTAAGGACTTAAAAAGTAGATCTTGTTAAGGACTTTATATGTGCCGAATTACAGATTTTTAAGTCTGTAAATAACGGAGATGCGAATTTATTTCTGAGTACTTTTAAATTTTTTGAAAATGTGAGTTTACGGGATGAAAAAGCAATTTGTAAGCAAACAGTGTTAACAAAAGATGAAGATATTGATAGGATCTATTGATTAAGCAAATAAAATCTGAAATCGACCGTTTGGGAGTAAAGATATTGTTACTCAAAGTGCGTTGCTCGGACACTTTTTGCAGGCGCCTAAAAATTTGGGGGTATTTGGAAATATTTGTATGAAAAGTGTTTGTAAATTCAAAATTTTAAGGCAGGGTAATTTAATATGAGCAAAAGTCTACTTAAATGTGAAAACAGATCTGAAATATCTACAAAGACAACGAAATGGCAGGGGTTTGAAAAAGTAGATGTGCAAAAAGTACTAAAAAATTATTATCTCGAAAACTATTAAAGCCTGGCAAATGAAAATAGCACCAAAAAAGGGGGGCAATGAATTTCTAAATATTGTGTAAAAATCAGATTTTTCGGAACAGGTTCGCTGAACAAAGTTTTCGAAAAACCTAAAATTCACTAAAAACGACGAGGGAGGTGACTTTCTGAAATAACTAGGAAACTATTGGAGATACGTGGATGACTCTAATAACAAAAAAGGTTGCAAAAAATTTAATCTAACAGAAACACTACGAAAAATAAAAGTCGACCGAGTGGAACCGGAGTTATTTGTGAAAATGTGAATTGCTATTTTTTTCCATGAGGGTACGACTTTTTTCAGGGAGAATGCGAATTTGAAATAGAAGTCTTGAATGTAGAATTTTTATGAATACAGGGTAATTTAGAACTATTTGGGATGTATTTAAAACAGAAGAAAAATCAGAGAAATGTTGAAAATTGAGGGAGTTATGAATTTTTGAAATTTGACTAAGTTGAGATTATGAAAAAATGGAATAACTTTTTAACCAGAAGGGTCGGAGGGGTAATAGGGGTCTCTAAAAGTCGGGGCAAAAATGCTTTACAAAGGTGCAAAAATGGGTCAGTTTAGTATGTTTAGAAGATGGTTAGGTTAGGTTAGGTTAGGTTAGGTTAGGTTAGGTTAGGTTAGGTTAGGTTAGGTTAGGTTAGGTTAGGTTAGGTTAGGTTAGGTTAGGTTAGGTTAGGTTAGGTTAGGTTAGGTTAGGTTAGGTTAGGTTAGGTTAGGTTAGGTTAGGTTAGGTTAGGTTAGGTTAGGTTAGGTTAGGTTAGGTTAGGTTAGGTTAGGTTAGGTTAGGTTAGGTTAGGTTAGGTTAGGTTAGGTTAGGTTAGGTTAGGTTAGGTTAGGTTAGGTTAGGTTAGGTTAGGTTAGGTTAGGTTAGGTTAGGTTAGGTTAGGTTAGGTTAGGTTAGGTTAGGTTAGGTTAGGTTAGGTTAGGTTAGGTTAGGTTAGGTTAGGTTAGGTTAGGTTAGGTTAGGTTAGGTTTTTTTTTTTTTTTTTTTTTTTTTTTTTTTTTTTTTTTTTTTTTTTTTTTTTTTTTTTTTTTTCTGCTCTACCTCCAACATAATCGGAGCCTATGCTAAGCTTTCTCATGCATTCCAGTTCTCACTAGTATTCTTCTCGTACTTTCATGCTTCATTCTATATCTTTCTTTCATTCATCTCTCTCATATTATCTGTGGGTGGGACTCCCACCTATTCCATGGGGCTACGCTTGCAGACCCTTTAGCCTCTCATGTCTACGCTACTGCTGTTTTTCTATTTTTATCTTTATTTATTTGCGTAGGGTGGTCGGGATTACCACCTAATCTACTATTTCTAATTTTTGTTTCAGGATAAGGGAAATGGAGCGACGCGACACAGGTATATTTTATTTTATCTTTTAACTATTTTAAATACTATGGTACTTTAACAACTTTTAACATTACTTATTTAATACATTACTTATTACTGTTTTTATTTACTCTATTCTATGCTATGCTTATTCTAAATATATTCATTATATTTGAAAAACATAGTTTTAGTTACTTCTATTTCTTTTATTTACAATTCTTACTATCTTGGTGCAATATTCGAGGAATTTTTTCCTATTTGTATTGTTCATTAAATGTTGCATGTTTTCTTTTTCTATATTTATATCTAGGTACTGTTCCGTTTCGAATCTGTCTCTCATATGTATGGGGCATTCGAAAAGTAGATGTGGGACTGTTTCCTGCACCTCTTCCTCACAAGCACACGATGGACTCTCCTTGCACTTGAAGCGATTCAAGTACTCGGAGAATCCTCCGTGCCCAGTCATCAGCTGCGTAGTAATGCCCGTGATTTGCAGATTTTTAACGATTTTATATGCCGCTATTGCATCCGGGAAAAATAGCTTGGTGATTGAGGCTGTATTTTCTGTTTTGTACCGCTGGTTCCACTCGTCAAGCGCCGTCCTCCGTATACTTCGCTTGACGTGTGATATCGGACGGGAGTAATAATGCGGGCGTCTCTTTAGACCCAGTGCAGCCTCCTTCGCTAGCTGGTCGGCCCTTTCGTTCCCCTCCAGCCCTATGTGCGCTTTTATCCAATACAGGGATACTTCCCTGTTTTGGAGTTTACATCCCTGCAAGTTAGCTCTGATGTCAACTGCTAGAGGGTGAGGGGCATTTGGGTTTATGGCTGTCTCCAGGGCTGCTCTTGAGTCGCTGTATATGGCCAGTGCTGTGGATCTCTGAGTGAGGGCTATTTCTGTGGCCTTCCGTAGTGCCAGAAGTTCGGCCTGGTAGACCGTGCAGTGCGGTGCAAGCGCAAGCTTACATGCTTTGATCTCCCCTGTGTTTTCATAAACTGATACGGCAGCCCCCACTTTTCCCTGAATTTTGCTGCCATCCGTAAAAATGCGCACTGCGAAATCGCTATTTTGCATATATTCTTCTTCGTTTGCCAGGCAGACAAAGGATTTTCTAATTTGCTTAGCGGGGTGTGGGGCCTTTAGTTTTGACGCCATTTTTTCTATTTCCTCGTCCTCGTCCTCCTCCCGATCGACTCCCTTCTTTGCCTGATAAACAGACGCCACCTCTCCCACTCGCAGATCAAGAGGGAGTGTTCCTGTGATCAGTAGGGCAGAGTTTAGAGATACTGTTTTATATGCCTTCCCGATTTTCTGCACGAATCCTCTCTGTATTGCTTCTAGTTGTTTTCGTACTCCGAGCTTTTTCGCGGCTGGTGCCCATGCTGCTGCTGCATACAGTATGACTGGTTCCACTGCCGAGACGTAGATTGTTTTTAATACGTCCTGGTTTAGGCCCCAGTTTACTCGCGCAGCTGATGTTAGCCTTTTATATATTCCAGCCGCCTTCCTGCAGATGTTGGAGACGTGTGCATTGAAAGTCAATTTATCATCTATCGTCAGCCCCAAGATCTTAATTTCTTTTGCCATTTCAATGTCGACCCTTCCCATGCGTAAGCGTGGTGTGTCATATTTCAACTTTCTTGTGATCATCATTGCGCAGGTCTTATGTGGGGCAAATCTGAGTTTGTTGTCGACACCCCACGCCCAGACATGTTCAAGGGCGGCGTTTGCTTTCATCTCTATCTCTTGGGCGTTATCTCCGTCAAATATCAGCACGACATCATCCGCAAATGCCTGCGAATGGAGGTTCCTGTTTTCCAGTCCTTTTAGGAGGGGGTCGAGTAGCAGGTTCCACAGCACTGGTCCGCCGATGGATCCCTGGACACATCCCTTCTCTGTTTCTCTTTTGGAGGTCTCCCCCGCATACCTGACTTCCACCTTTCTATCGTTCAGATAGCTGCATATAGTACGTCTCAAGTTCCCAGGGCAGTTTTCTTCTACCATTCTTGTTTTTATTGCTGGCCACCATGCGCTGTCGAAGGCGCCCTCGATGTCCAGCGATACCAAAGTAACCAATTTTTTACAGTTTAGCTTCTCCCGTATGCGCTGCATAAGGGCAACGAGGGCGTCCTCGGTGCTTTTTTGTGGCATGAAACCGTATTGATGAGTGCTCATCTTTGGTAGTACATAGAACTTGAGACGGTTCACCAGCAACTTCTCGTAGATTTTCCCTAGTACTGGCAGAAGACCTATAGGCCTGTACGACTTTGGAGTTGTGTAGGTATCCTTTCCTGGTTTTTTGAGGACAACTACTACTGCCTCCTTCCATGCCCTCGGGAAGTAACATTTCGACAGACATTTATTTAAGAGAGAAAGGAAGTAATCAAAGGAAGCATCAATGGCATGTGAGCATATATCCGCCGTAAGGCCATCCCCTCCCGGGGCCTTTTTTGGGTTGAATGATTTCACCACTCCTTTCAGCTCTTCTGGTGTAAACGGAGGGTCATGTTCACATTCCTGATCCCTATCGTTTTCTTCTTCGGCTATCATTCTTGTGCGTTGGTGTTTTTCATTTTCCCCTTCCCTTACATCCCTTGGGTAAAAGGTTTCCGCTAGAAGTTTCGCGGAATCTGCCGCATTTAGCTCTACTCCCTTGTGTATTAGTGGTAAATCCTCCTCTCTTTGCGTTGTCCTTCTTATTACCCTGTAAATCCCCTCCCACATTCCTTCCCCGTTCTGTTTTTCACAAAATTCCTTCCAGCTTCTGGTCATTGCCTCTTTCACTGCTACTTCATAATTTTCTTTTTGTTTCAGGTACTGGCTCACGACTATGGGTCTTCGATGTGCGGCTGCGTTTCGGATCCTGCGTTTTATCGTGGCGACCTCCCTTTTCATGGATGCGAGTTGCTCGGACCACCACGGCATTGTAAGTGTATTTTTGTTCTTTTTTATAGGTATCGTTTGTTTGCATGCTTCTGTTATGGCTGTTGTATATGCTTCTACGATTTTATCTATTTCATTAGTGTTTTGTATGTTGTCTAAATTGTTTGTGGTAAGGTTCGAATTCTTCATAATTTGATCCATTTTCTCATGAAAATGGGCCCAATTAGCTTTCCGGGTATTGTACTTTCTTGTTGTTCTTTCTATTTTGAGTCCCCTTGATTTTTCGAGTTTTATTTTAAAAGTTATGCCGTTGTGGTCCGAGCTCGTCAGTCCTTCCTTCACGTGCCAACCTTCGACCAGTTCTAGGAGGTCTTCTGTGCAGGCTGTAACATCGACGTGGCTACAGTATCTTTTGCCTCCTCTTATGGTGTCAAAAGTTGGGACCGTGCCTTGATTTAGGATGTGTAGATCCATTTCTGTTAATGTTCCACAGAGTTGTTCTCCTCTTTGGTCTTCGCATGCACTTCCCCACCAGATGCTTTTAGAGTTTGCGTCTCCACCTATCAGCATCTTGGTTGGTACCATTTTGTCCCTTACCGTCTTTAGGTGATCCAAGTACGGCTGTAGGGGTTTATCTGGCTCAAAGTAGTAGGACACAATTATGATCTCCCATGCAATTGTTTTGACTCCTATGACAACTATGTTGTTAGTCGTTAATTTTGGGTATTGTGTGACATCCAGGTAGTGGTCCAACACTACGATAGCGGCTTTTACCGTCCCTTCGCTATCTTCCGAATTCTGGAAGATTCGGACTCCTGGGTATCCCTTCATTTTTCTTATCCCCCCTACGTAGGGTTCCTGGATCAGTGCTACTGCAGCCTTCTGCTTAGTAGCTTCAAGTAAGAGCTCATTTGTTGCCAGTTGGCTACGCTGTAGGTTGGCTTGCAGGATTCCATAGCGCTGTAAATTCTCTTTATCAAACTTGTAGTTTGTGAGCCTGTCCTCGGTGCCCTTAGCAATACGCAGTTGTTGACCGGGCTATTGTATCCCATTTTTTGCGAATTCTACAGTCGTGACTGAAAGCGTTGTGTTCAGCATCGTCGAGTTTCGCTTTAGAGCAGTTACGGCATGTTGGTGGTATACCCGCCGCGTGGTCAGTGCACTCGCTCCTTAGGTGAGGGCCACCGCAGTGGCTACACAGGTCTGCTGGTTCTTTGCAGAACCGCTTACCATGCCCATATCCCAAGCAGCGAGTGCACTGAACCAAGGGTGATTGGTCTTCGACCGTAATGCGCTGCAGGTCGATGTGCATTTTTCCCGTCTGCAGTGCTCTTTGCCAGATAGTTGGCGAGACGCTGACCACAACGTGGTTTGTGTGGGGGTTTCTTGTTCTTCGCCTGTATTTAATTTCCAGGCGAGTTTCAGTCTCGTCGAGGCCCTGGAATAGGTTTCGGTTTTGATTCCGGATTGCTCTACAGACGTCCTCGTCCGTGTTTACCTGGAGAACTCCTCGGAGAATTAGGAGCGGATCCCTATTTTTCATTTCCTCGACCCTGAAGTTCGCACCCTCCATCTCCAGTTTCTCTCTGACCCTATTTCGCTCCTCTCTTGTTTCGAAGCCCATGATGACTTTCCTGTCTTTTGCCTTTCTAACCTTCTCGACCTTGACCCAGCCATCTTTTGCGTCTATGGTCTTTCGAACTCTATCGAGCACTGCCTCACCTGTCTCTGTTTCGTCCGTAGACGTTACCACGACCGAGTGGAGGGTATCTTGCTTTGGATGGCTGGTCCGCGCCGTGGTTACATCGGCATACGTCTGGACTTTACCTATTGTTTCTTGTTGTGCCTTGAGGGAGCTCTGTAGTTCGGTCATTATTTTGTTGTTCTCCTTTAATAGTTTAATATGCTCCTCTAGCTGTGAGCCCGTCGCTGGGATGGTTTTGTTTGTGCTCTGGCTCAGCTCTGTTTGGATGGTCTTTTGCTGTTTTTCCTCGGGCTTTCCATTTGCCGTCCTTGTCTTTTGCACTGCCTCTGCCTCCTTTACCAAGCAATACAATCGGTCTAGGGCTGTCAGCACAGCATTTTTTATTTCAGCCTTTGTGTTTCTGGAGGCGTTTATGTTTATTTTGCCTGATTCCAGACAAGCTCTAGCTTCTGATAAGCGGTCTTTATACTTAGTTTTTGGACTCTGGGCCTCCGTTGTCCTTTCCGCCAGCTTTCCCTTTGTAATAGGATCCGACAGTATCACTGTGGAGTCCATCATTTTCATAGATGTCGTTTGTTGGGCTCCCTCTGTTGCTAGTGGTGGGGTGCGGGATGTTTGGGCACCTGACCGTGGTTCTGGCCTTCCATTTTCCCATTCTCCTACGCTCTTTCTCACTGGAGGTGGTCGGTCTTTTTGCGGTGAGGTACCCGCCCTCTGCGTTTTTGGGGGAGATGGGTGTGGGACTGGTACCTGGTTTTCCCCGATTTTAATGGGGGTCCTCATTCCAAACATTTTGTTTTGACTCTATGTAAGGTAGAGTGAAGTCGGTTTTCCCTGCAAAGGGGGGGCTGTCACTTGTATATACAGTAAAGAAAGATGGAATTAGGGAATCTGTCTGCCTCTGTTTTAGTGAGGAAGAGAGGGAAACAATGGAACACGGACAAGGGAAACAGAGACGGAACAGTACCCTATATCTGCACCTGTAGATGGGGTGTCAGTATCAAGACGGGATGTCGCTTGTATACACAGAATTATACTTAACTCTGAGAGTTACAAGTGTGTCTTTAGGGGTCGCAGACCCTGGTCACTGGTTATTTTATCTTATTGCTATTAAATATTTCGCTCTGTATAGAGCCGTGCATGTAGCCCCTGTACAGAGGGGGCTACTGTTATTTATGACTACTTAATCTAAGAATTGAAAAACAAAAGAGCCGAGTGTAAAATTTGTGGCTACTGATTTTTGTCTACTTAATCTAACAATCTAGAGTCTCTAATTTTTCTTCGTCGTGCTTTGGTTTACTGACCCCGTTTCTTGTAGCTGTGGTGCATCCCGGGACGCGGCGACACCGACGGCGCAGACGACGCCCACGACGCAGGCGGCACAGGCGCAGGCGACGCGGCGACGCAGCGACGCAGACGACGCGGCGACGCAGATGACACGGCGACGCCAGGGACGCAGCGACGCAAGGGACGCGGCGACGCACAGGTCGCGGCGACGCAGAGGACGCGGCGACGCAGGCGACGCAACGACGCAGACGACGCGACGATGCAGGCGACGCAACGACGCAGAAGACGTGGCGATGCAAGCGTGGGGGTGCAGTCCGGGACGTAGTCAGGGTGCGGTCCGGGACGCAGTCAGGGTGCGGTCCGGGACGTAGTCAGGGTGCAGGTAGGACGAAGCCGCGTCCGGTTTCACTTTAGTAGTTTTAGTCTCACTGCACTGACTGACACTTTTCACTCTGCACTGATGGCTTGGTTGACATAAGCCAGACAGGTGTTTCACACTCACTCTGTTTGCGCCGGGCGCCACTTAGGGTATTTTAGTCGGCTTAGCTTTAGGACGCAACAGGACGCACGTGACGCAAAAAGACGCACGTGACGCAAAAGGACGCACGTGACGCAAGAGGACGCACGTGACGCAAAAGGACGCACGTGACGCAAAAGGACGCGCGTGACGCAAAAGGACGCACGTGACGCAAAAGGACGCACGTGACGCAATATCGGACGCGGATAGGGACGCACTCAACCGCTCTCGACCACTGGTGACGCACGACTGGTTAGGTTAGGTTAGGTTAGGTTAGGTTAGGTTAGGTTAGGTTAGGTTAGGTTAGGTTAGGTTAGGTTAGGTTAGGTTAGGTTAGGTTAGGTTAGGTTAGGTTAGGTTAGGTTAGGTTAGGTTAGGTTAGGTTAGGTTAGGTTAGGTTAGGTTAGGTTAGGTTAGGTTAGGTTAGGTTAGGTTAGGTTAGGTTAGGTTAGGTTAGGTTAGGTTAGGTTAGGTTAGGTTAGGTTAGGTTAGGTTAGGTTAGGTTAGGTTAGGTTAGGTTAGGTTAGGTTAGGTTAGGTTAGGTTAGGTTAGGTTAGGTTAGGTTAGGTTAGGTTAGGTTAGGTTAGGTTAGGTTAGGTTAGGTTAGGTTAGGTTAGGTTAGGTTAGGTTAGGTTAGGTTAGGTTAGGTTAGGTTAGGTTAGGTTAGGTTAGGTTAGGTTAGGTTAGGTTAGGTTAGGTTAGGTTAGGTTAGGTTAGGTTAGGTTAGGTTAGGTTAGGTTAGGTTAGGTTAGGTTAGGTTAGGTTAGGTTAGGTTAGGTTAGGTTAGGTTAGGTTAGGTTAGGTTAGGTTAGGTTAGGTTAGGTTAGGTTAGGTTAGGTTAGGTTAGGTTAGGTTAGGTTAGGTTAGGTTAGGTTAGGTTAGGTTAGGTTAGGTTAGGTTAGGTTAGGTTAGGTTAGGTTAGGTTAGGTTAGGTTAGGTTAGGTTAGGTTAGGTTAGGTTAGGTTAGGTTAGGTTAGGTTAGGTTAGGTTAGGTTAGGTTAGGTTAGGTTAGGTTAGGTTAGGTTAGGTTTTTTTTTTTTTTTTTTTTTTTCAAATAAGTTCGGCAGCTTTTCGATGCTTGGTCCTCGCTAACAATACGGGCGACCGAGCATCTCGCTGATGTTATTGCTGGTTAGGAATTGCTATGGTTACGATTTGGTAATTTAATGTATTGTGCGTGACTAAGTTTTGTTAAAATTTTTAAGCTGATCTATTACATGTGTGCTGAAATTGATAAATGATGCAATGGTTTCCTCTTTACTAATTAATTCGGTTAAGTTTAATGGGCTGATGTTATGCATGCTACAAATTAGTTCATGTTCGATTCTTTTACTCGCAAATCTGGGGCATTGCTCGAGGAGATGCTTGATGGTCTGTGTCGTGCTGTTGTCACAGGGGCAATAATCAATATCTATTATTTTGAATCGCTTTAGGTATGCTCGTGTGTATCCATGCCCAGTTATGATCTGCGTAATTTGGAAGGTAAGCTTTGTATGGGATCTAAATTGTTTTATATCTTCTATAGTTGGTAGCCATTGTTTCACATGTTGTCCAGTATTGCTATTGATGTATGTATAGTTGTGGGTATTTTCGTATTTAAGTCTAAGATTTCTTTTATGAAATGATAAGGGAAAGTAACAGTAGTCAGGCGGTTGGTGGGATGTTGCTGCTCTTTTTGCTAATGCGTCTGCTCTTTCGTTGCCACTGAGCCCAGCATGAGCTTTTATCCAGCAGAACTCTATTTGCATTTGACCAGTTTCTTTAATTTTATGTAATAGTCTGTGTATACTGTTTACGTTCCTGTTGGTGCTGCTCCGGTTTTGTAGCTCGACCAATACCGACTTGCAGTCTGTAAACATAGCTACTCTGGTGATCTTCCTATAATAGCACTCCCAGCATGCGCGTTCGAGAGCAAGACATTCCGCCTGGAAAACGGTGCAGCTACTGTGAAGCTTAAGCTTTTTCGTCAAGCTTCTGCCATCAGGGCAATCGATCACATAAGCTGCACCGACCATGCCATCATGCTTGCTCCCGTCGGTGTATGCCCTGTACATGTTGGGATCTTCATAATATTGGTCGAGGTCGTTTTGTGTTAGCACTTCTTTATATGCAATGTCTATTCTGTGTGCTGGGTGGAGCAGTTCTGTAACATTTATTCTTTTATCATACGTGATGTCTTCCGGTAGGAACTCTGTTATCCTGCTTCTTTTCACAGTCTCAGAGGAGGCAACTTCTTTGACCTTTAGTGGCAAGGGTGTCAGGCCCGCCAACGCAATTGCTGCCACTGTGGGAAGCGTTCGGAATCCATGGATGCATTTTATCGCGAATCCCCTTTGCAAGCTGAGGAGTGCATTCACGACTTTGTTGTAATTAAGCGCACCGTGCCAGATCTCGGCTGCATACGTGACGATTGGCTCAATTACGTGTTTGTATATTGTGCAGACGTTCTCTGCATGCACTCCCCACGTTGGCCTGATGTAAATACATAGTTTTTTGTATATGTTTTGGGCCTTTTTTATGACATATTCGCAGTGCTGAATAAATTTGAGGTGCTGGTCGATGATCACTCCTAGCAGCTTAAGTTTTTCATCGAATTTGATGGGCACGTTGTTCATTACTATTTTAGCAGCCTTAGCTTTAGGCGTAGGAGTGATCATGTGGGTTTTATCTGGGCCAAATTTCAGTTTATTGCTTTCTCCCCATACGTGAACTTTCTGCAGTATATCGTTTATGGTGTGTTGCAATGTGTTGACATCGTGCGCAGTGCATACTAGCAGTACATCATCTGCGTATGCCTGGATATGGCTTCCCGCAGGCAGTGGTGTTTCGAGCAGTGTATCTATAATGACATTCCAGAAGATGGGTCCAAGGACTGAGCCCTGGACACATCCTCTGGTCTGTGTTTTTATAATGGTGGCATCTGCATAATTAAGAATAATTTGGCGATTGGTGAGGTAGCTTATAATGATTTTATAAATATTACTAGGACATTTGATTTGCCTTAACCTTTTCAACAGGGCCGGCCACCAGGCATGATCAAATGCTCCTTGTATGTCGAGCGATATGGCTACAACAAGATCTTTCTTTTCTTTCGCCTCCTTTATGTGCCCAATTGCCGTGTATAATGCGTCTGTGGTAGAACGCTGCTCGCGGAAACCATATTGATGCTTGCTGTATTGGTTGTTTATTGTCATAAAATGTGTCAGACGCTTCGCCACTAGTTTCTCGAGCAGTTTCCCGAAGACATTAATGAGTCCTATTGGTCTATATGAGGCGATATTGCCATAATCATCTTTGCTTGGTTTTGGGAGTGTTTTAATATATGCGACTTTCCACGACTGTGGAAAGTAGTGTAAATTGAAGCATCTGTTGAAAATTTTTGTGGCGATTTCTGGATAGGAGTCTATGAACATCTTACATATGTCTGCAGTCAGGTTATCGGTACCAGGAGCTTTCTTGGGAGACATGCTGTTTATGGCTTCCATGATTTCCGCTATTGTAAAAGGTGGTTCATCGTCAGTGTCGTTGATTTCAGTGTGAATTGAGTTCCTGGTGTGTGTATGTGATGCTGAGTCTTGGTTAATGTCGTCTGCTGGAAAGAATCGCGTTGAGATAAGTTCTGCTGTGTCTTCGGAAGATTTACTGTAGGTATTATCGTCTAATTTTAATGTAGCTGGTGGCAGAAGTGGTGGCCTTGTTTTTAATAGCCTATTTGTGACAGCCCATACATCCTCTTTCCCTTGTTTGTTGCAGAACTCTCTAAACCCTTGTGTAGCCGTTTCACGGATCTTGTTCGTATATTCGTCCCGGGCTTCTGAGAGTTCTGCAAGTATACCCGTCAGGTCCTTGTTTCCTCTCTTTAAGTCCTGTAGTCTGTGATGGAGATGTATCACCTTCTTTTTTAGGGTGGTTAACTCCTCAGTCCACCATGGTAGCCGTCTATATGGCGTTTTGGTTCCAAACGTTGTATCGCAGACTTTAGTGATTATATTTGTGATGTCCTTTATGTAGTTGTCTAGTTGTGTTTCGTCCAGAGTGTCAATATTTATACTGTCAAGCGTAGAGTCTGTCATTTTGTCCCTGAGTGTTAATTTAAAGTTGTCCCAGTTCGCCCGTTCGGTATTGTATTTAAACGTAGATGTCGGCGTCTTCCTTTTAGGTCTGGTTTGGTTCAAATTTATGTTAAATTTAATGGCGTGGTGGTCAGAGGAGGGTATTACATCCCTGTCTATTTCCCATTCTTCGATGTGCCTGCTCATATTGGTGGTTGTTATAGTAAGGTCGATGACAGAGGATCTAATTTGGCCGCGCATAACAGTTTCGTATGTGGGCTCAATGCCTGTGTTACAAGTGACGAGATCATTACTTATTATGAGGTCGTAAACACATTTGCCTCTGTCATTGTCCTTAATAGATCCCCATGAGGTGTGCCATCCATTGAGGTCTCCGCTAATGATATGTTCGTGATTTCGGTACGTTTTTATTAATTGTTCCAGTTGTAGTAGCGTGTGTGACGGGTCTTCTCTAGGTTCAACGTAAACGGATGTGAGTATGAGTTTATTGGTGTTGTTTAATATTAGTTGTACGGTTGCCATATTAGTGGTTATGTATTGTTGCAATCCGAGATACGTTCCTAATTTCTTCTTGATCGCGATGCAGGCTTTGGTTGGGTTGGGATTTGAATGGTCTGTGGACTGATAGATGTCATAACCGTCAATTATTTTCATCTTTTTACCATTGCCAGTGTATGGTTCAGTTATAAACAGGACATCGTATCCATTGTCAGTCACAAATGTTTTGAATTCCTCGGTTGCTGCCTGACTGCGTCCGAGGTTTCCTTGAATTGCGTGTACTACTAGACTTGCTCCAGCGTTGATTTGCCTTGTGTGCATTGGGGCGCCCTTAACAGTACGATACGCGGGTCCTAGCTAACACATCGCATCGACGGCGTACTGGGCACTCGGAGCTCATTGCCGTATGACCCGTTTCTTGAGCCGGTCGCTTGTCACGCAGACAGTTGATGCAGCGTGGTGCCTCGCCTCTTGCTGCGCGCTCACACTGTGCCCGCTGGTGCTCGCCACCGCAATAGCCACATAAAACTTTAGAGGTATCGCACACACGCTTGGAGTGTCCGTACTGCAGGCAGCCCGAACACTGTACCAATGGGGAGCGATCATACACCGGTCTGCGCTGCATTCCTATATATACCTGTCCCTCCTCCGTCAGTGCTTTCCAGAGCCTTGGCGTGACTTCCAACACCACATGGCATTCAAGCGCATTTCGGGCTTTGCGTCTGAATAGAACACGCGCTGACTCTTTGTTCATATCGACCTGGCTCGTTATGCGCTTGTTCTGCTTTTTAAGCGATTCTACGATGTCATTGTCTGTGTTGTACGCCATAAGTCCAGTTATTTCTACTAGTGGGTTTCTGTTTGCAGGTTCTTCAACCGTTAGCTCACCAGCCCGCAGACGCTCTGCAATACGCTTCGCATCGTTAGGGTCAGTGCAGCCTAGGACGACTTTGGCATTGCGTGCTTTGCGGAAACGGTCGATACCTAGGCCCTCGTTTCTAAGGTCTATTACGCCTTCAATCCTCTCAATGACCTGGTCCACAGTGTGAGTTGGGTTGATACTCGACACCAAGATAGTTTTCCCACTTTGCAAGGCATTGGAGCGTACCTTGGTGTTGGACTTAGCGGCTGCCGCATACGAGGTAATTTCTTTGCGAAGCTCTCCCATCTGGTTACTTAGCCTGCTGACCTCTTCCGTGTTCACTGTTGATGGCGGGGACGAACTTTCGGCCTTCCTTATTTCAGTTATCGCCGTTTTCAACTCCGCCATCTTAGCCTCCACGGATGCCGAGCCAGATCGTTGCGTATCCGCAATTTGTTGCTGTAACTTGTTAACGTTGGCGATGTCTTTGCGCAGCTGGGTGAGGTCAGATGATCTAATTTCGTCTATCAAGTTTTTGATTTCATAAATTGCGTTTTGTGATGATTGCTCTATAACTGGGTGCATCAGTAGCTGTGGTGTGGGTGTATGTGAAGGCGACTCTATTGAGGATCTCTTGCTTCGCTCTATCGTCTCTCTTGCCGCTTTTTCTAGTGTGTCAAATTTGTTTTGGGTGAGCAGACTGGGCATTTTGGTTACTATTTCACCCAGTCGTTCCATTAGTGCGATTATTGCCTTTTTGTTGGCTCGTGTTACGCTGTTTCCGGTGTTCACAAGCTCAACTGTTAGGCTTGCAATTTTCATAGTCGCATCCGCGAAAGTGTCTAGATCAGGGATAGTACGCTGTTTTAGCTCTGTCACCCGGGGGTCCTCCTTGTCCTTTTCGGCCTGGCTGCTTTTAGGCTTCTTGGTGTCTACTTTTTTGGGAACAAGCAAGGCGCCCGGGCGGTTTTCAAGCGTATAAGTGACATTATGTGCCTCATTTTCATCTCCGGGATGTACTAGAGCTACATTTTGTGACTCTTCCTGGGGCTCATGAGGAGCACGTTCGTGCGATTCATGTGTATCGCTGGGTTCTTGGGCCCCGCGGCCTTTGCGGGGCGACTGAGGTGGTGTGCGATACATTTTCATATGAGTATTTTTGTGAAATTTAAAAAATTAATAACTTAAGTTCTATGACACTTAAAATTATTATTTAAAGTAATCTAAGTAGGGCTTAAAAAGATGTGTTATAATACCAAATTTCTGATTTTTAGGTCCAAAGATGACCGCGAAATAAATTTTTTCCTGATACTTTTAATTTGAAACTAAAACTGTGATTATTGATCGAACAAACGATTTGTAAGGAAAAGTGTTCAGACAAAAGATGTAGATATGACTAAAAGCTATTGTATTAAGTTTAAAAAATTAAAATTGACCGATTGAATTTGGAGATATTAAAGGTTAAAAGTGATTGCGCGGAAACTTTTTGCAGGCGCTGTGAAATTTGGTAGGTATTTGCAATATTAGTATGAAAAAAGTTTCTGTTTAGCTATTGTTTCTAATTGGTAATTTAAACTGGGACTATTAAAGCTAAATTATGAAAACAGATTAGGAATTAAATGAAAAACAGGGAAGATATTAAAGATTGAAATTTACTACTTTCAAGAAACACTTAAAAATTAATTTCTCACGAACCGAGAAAGGTAGAGAGATGAAGTAGGTCTTCAAAAATCGGGGCAATTGAACTCTATATTATGTCTAAGTTTTAGATTTTTACTACAAAATTCGCTGAACAAAAAGTGTGAAAATGTTAAAAACTGCTAAAAAAGATGTGGGAAGTGAACTTTGGGAATAACGGGCAAACTAATGGAGATACGGGGAAGAAGGTTTAACAAAAAAGATTGGAAAAAATTTAAGCTAACAGAAACACTAAACAAAATAAAAATCGACCGGGCAGAACTAATGTTATTAAGGAAAAACAAGATTGCTATTATATTCCGGAAGGGTACGAGTTTTTTGCAGAAAGATGGAAAATTAAAGTTGAAGTCTTATATATGCAATTTTTATACTTACAAGGTAATTTAGAACTAACAGAGACAATTTAAAATCAGAAAGAAAAATGGAAAAATATTGAAAAATGAGGGAGATATGAATTTTTGAAAATTTGCTAAGTTGGGAATATGAAAAAATTGAATAACTTTTTAACCAGAAGGGTCTGAAGGATGATAGGGGTCTCTAAAAGTCGGGGCAAAAATGCTTTACAAAAGTGCCAAAGTGCGTCTATATCGCTATGTTGCAAGTTGGTTGGTTAGGTTAGGTTAGGTTAGGTTAGGTTAGGTTAGGTTAGGTTAGGTTAGGTTAGGTTAGGTTAGGTTAGGTTAGGTTAGGTTAGGTTAGGTTAGGTTAGGTTAGGTTAGGTTAGGTTAGGTTAGGTTAGGTTAGGTTAGGTTAGGTTAGGTTAGGTTAGGTTAGGTTAGGTTAGGTTAGGTTAGGTTAGGTTAGGTTAGGTTAGGTTAGGTTAGGTTAGGTTAGGTTAGGTTAGGTTAGGTTAGGTTAGGTTAGGTTAGGTTAGGTTAGGTTAGGTTAGGTTAGGTTAGGTTAGGTTAGGTTAGGTTAGGTTAGGTTAGGTTAGGTTAGGTTAGGTTAGGTTAGGTTAGGTTAGGTTAGGTTAGGTTAGGTTAGGTTAGGTTAGGTTAGGTTAGGTTAGGTTAGGTTAGGTTAGGTTAGGTTAGGTTAGGTTAGGTTAGGTTAGGTTAGGTTAGGTTAGGTTAGGTTAGGTTAGGTTAGGTTAGGTTAGGTTAGGTTAGGTTAGGTTAGGTTAGGTTAGGTTAGGTTAGGTTAGGTTAGGTTAGGTTAGGTTAGGTTAGGTTAGGTTAGGTTAGGTTAGGTTAGGTTAGGTTAGGTTAGGTTAGGTTAGGTTAGGTTAGGTTAGGTTAGGTTAGGTTAGGTTAGGTTAGGTTAGGTTAGGTTAGGTTAGGTTAGGTTAGGTTAGGTTAGGTTAGGTTAGGTTAGGTTAGGTTAGGTTAGGTTAGGTTAGGTTAGGTTAGGTTAGGTTAGGTTAGGTTAGGTTAGGTTAGGTTAGGTTAGGTTAGGTTAGGTTAGGTTAGGTTTTTTTTTTTTTTTTTGTAAATTTGTCGCCAGAAGGGCCAAAGACATGAGTCCTTGCTGCTGGTTTTCAAAATTTTATCTCGAATGTGGTGTGTTAACCAGGGAAAATCCTCATGGACCCTGAGAATGGAGGGCTCAGGCAGTGCCGGACTCTTACCGGCTAAAACCCAGCTAACACGTCACATTCGGTTTTACAGGAGGATTAAAATTTAAAAAGATTGTTTTAGTAAAGAAAGAAGAAAAGGGGTTAGGTAGGAAGGGGGTTACTACCCACTGAACCTTGCCTCAGCCAGTTGCTGGAAGGCCGGGAGAGAAGCATGCATTCTCCCGTTTGGTTCAGCGGGGTGCCTGGGTCAGCCGCGGTAATATCATTTTCGATGCTTCCGCGGCTGTCCCTGGCCCGGCTTACATTTTCCTTATCTAGGAGTCGCTTTGAGGTGTGGGGTTTTCTGATGCGCGCATGCTTATACCTACAGGCTGCCTTTCTTTTGCCTGTGATGGAGAGGTGGGTCGTAGATCTTTTGACCGCTGTGGGGCCTTGGATGCCCTTCTTTTGAGTGGGGTTTCCCTTGGAGGCCCTTTCTTTTGCCTCCTTGTATTCCCTTCTTTTCTTCCTCTCCATTTATGATGTTTTACATAAGCTGGGATGGTGGGGACGGACGTCCTTCGGGCAGCTGGCCCCGCCTTTGGGTCCCACAAGAAAACCATCAGCCTGCCGAGTTCCAGACAAGTCAGCGCCCCCCCAGATCCTTGCCCCAGCCAGTGCTGAAAGGCCGAAGAAGAAAGTCATTTCTTCGTTTAGGCTTCTGGTGGAGCAACCGCCTCATCCAGTCGTCCGCAGGCATGGCCTGGCTCGCGACATCCCCCGCCAGGCCCCCCGTCCGAGGGACGTCCATTGGTTACAGGTGGTGCGTGCATCAGAAAATTCTTATATCTATTTATATTATTATTGCATGCAATGGGAATGGGATTACAGTTGCATGCTGAACTGTTACAATTTTAGGTGGCTAGTACAGCATTTACAATTTATTGCGATAGGCGCATTACATTTATAATTAAGAAGTAAGTGCAGGTAGAAGAGGAGATCTATTTCCGGCTTAGGCATCAGAGTATGGTGCATTCCGGGTCGCATGATGCCTGAGGGGCGATATTTGAATGCGATCCTGATCCTTTGAGCCTGTTTAGGCCATGAAACTCGTCGAAGTCTTTCCTGGCGCGATTTCTTTGGGCAAGACATTTTGAGCTTAGCTCCGCCTTGACGTTCGCCAGGTCCTTTTCCACGAGCTCCCTGGACAGGCCCTTCTCTGCGCAGAACCGATAATAGATCTCCTCGAGTTTGGCGTCATCACCTGGTAAGCCGCTGTTTGCCAGGTAAATTTTGCCCGCAACATAGGAGTTGAGGCCTACGACGACTTCCTTGTTATGGATGAAATAGGCCAAGTGAAGCCTGGCCCTATTAAAAACATCATTCTTTGAAAGATAGGCCTCTTCTATCTTTCGTGTGAATGTTTCGTCGTCGTAGCTCGGGCCAGCTTTGGTTTGTTCAACGGCAGGGGGGTCTTCCTGTTGTTCGGAAGTGGAGGTGCTTGTGGATCGTACCATAAATGGTTCCAAAAACACCCCGCCGTTGAAGGTCATCCTTCTTGCTGGCTCGATCTTTTGCAAAACCCTTTTTACCCTCCCGGCCGGGTGAACCCGAGCGATATCTTCGCCCAAGTTCACCCGGGCGAGCTCATCGGGGTCTGCTTGGGACTCCGTGCTGCGGACAAATTTTACCTGTCCGTGCTTGGGATTTCGGCTGTTTCGGCGTTGGGGTTTTGTCTGCTCTGCCATATCTGTAAAGAGTGCCTAATTATAGGTGCTGATTAATGGCTTTTGTTTTTGAGATGTTGTGTGTGTGTGGTGTGTCTCGTAAAGGGGTGTTGTGTCGCAGACTCTAGAGTTCAGAGGGACGGGTAACTTGCCTTATACTTGTTATTATTTATTCCTTAAGCAAGTTTTCCTTACTATCGTCTCTATGAACTCCTTTGTCTCTTTTCGGTTTTTGGAGCTCAGAAGTTCTGACCAGCTTGAACTATCCGGTGTTACCTTGGCACCGGTCTTTTGTTCGAGCTCGAACCGCTGAGCATTAAAGCGTGGGCATTCGCACAACACGTGCCAGATATCCTCGTCAACAGTTGGGTCACATATACATGATGAGGCATCTTTTATTTTAAAACGGTGTAGGTACGCTGCAAAACCTCCGTGTCCGGTGAACGCTTGAACCAAGAAATGTGTGAGTTTTAGCTTTTTTATTATGCTGTTTGCATCCCTCACATTTGGAAAGAATTTCTTGGTTGTAGCTCCAGTCGCGGAGGCTTCATATCGCACCTGCCATTTTTCGACCGTTTCCTCTCTTATTGACCTTTTGATGTAGGATATCGGCACGAGATCGTACGCAGGAGCGGTCTTCTTCTTAAGTGCTGCTTGCTTTGCCAGTTCATCTGCCCTTTCATTTCCTGGCGTTCCAACATGAGCACGCAGCCAGTAAAAGTTTAGGCTTAGCCCCTGTTCCCTTGCTTGTACCACTTGGCTCTTGATCTCCTGAGCTATAGGATGTGCTGTTTTCGGTGCTCTGAGGAGCTCCAGCGAAGATTTGGAGTCACTGAGAATACTGACGCCTTGTGCCTTGTGTTTATTTGCGAGTTGTACTGCTCTGAGAAGCGCGTACATCTCGGTCTGGAACACGGTGTTGTATGGCGCAAGTTTAAAGGTTGATTGGCGTATTTCATGGCCATCCTCCCACCAAGTGAGTGCCGCTCCCGTCTTTCCCTCAATCTTACTACCATCGGTGTAAATCTGAGGGCCTCCTAGACCGTGTCTGTCTACTACATCTTGGTTGAATTCCTCCAAGCTGACGTAATCGACAGTCACCGTCTTTGACGGGTGCGGCCTTCTCAAGGCGTCAGTATTCCCCTCGAGTTCCCTCCCAGGCGGGATATGGTCGTCGCTGTACCCCTTTTTGACTTTGTAGAGCATTGCCGCTTCCTGTATGCGCATGTCCAATGGCAGAGTGCCCGAGAGGAGCAACGCCGATGTTAGAGAGACCGTCCTGTATGCTTTGCAAATCTTCTGGGCGAAACCTCGCTGGATTGAGTCCAGCTGGTTCCGTACCATCAGTTTGTTGGCTGCTTGGTGCCAAGCCCCTGCGGCATACAAAACGATCGGCTCTATCACCGCCGTATATATGGTCTTTATTATCTCACTATTGAGTCCCCATGAAACCCTTGCCGTACTCGACAGCTGCCTGTAGATATCCGTAGCCTTTTGGCACGTTTTTGCTACATGCGTGTTGAATGTTAGCTTTCGGTCAATGGTTAATCCCAACAGCTTGATCTCCTCGACGAGCCCCACCTCGATCCCCGCCATCATGATGTTGATAGGGTCCCATTTGAGCTTCCTCGTTATGACCATCGCTGCGGTCTTGTGTGCTGCGAAGTTTAGCTTGTTTTGTGAACCCCAATCAACCACTTTTTGGAGAGTGCTTTCTGCTTTTTCTTTTACGGCCCTTGAGTCTTTACCCGAAAAAACCAGCGTGACGTCATCAGCGAAAGCCTGACAGTGGATGTCTGTGCCCTTGAGAGACTGTAGGAGGTCATCTAGAATTATGTTCCAGAATATAGGGCCTCCTATTGAACCCTGGACGCATCCCTTTGTAGTTGGCTTCCCACTGACTTCACCTGCGTAGTGGACCTCTATACTGCGATCTTCCAGGTAGGAGCATACCGTTTTATAGAGGTTTTTCGGGCATCCTTTCTTTGCCAGTTGAGTCTTTAGTTTTGGCCACCAGGCGTTGTCGAAAGCTCCCTCTATATCTAATGAGACTAGTAGAACGATCCGCTTCTTCGTTTCTACTTCTTTCCTTATATGATTCATTAAATTATAGAGGGCATCTTCCGTTGACTTTTGGGGCATAAACCCATACTGGCATTTGCTCAGGGCCGGGAGGACGTGCCACTTTATCCTGTTTATAAGCATTTTTTCCAAGATTTTTCCTAGTACCGACAAAAGTCCAATCGGCCGGTACGACTTTGGGTGAGTGTAGTCCTCCTTTCCGGGTTTCCGTAGGATGCACACATGCGCCACCTTCCAGGGCTTAGGGAAGTAGGCTAGCCTAAGGCAGGAATTGGCTATACCTAAGAATACTTCCCTGTTGTTCTGAATGGCTTCCGCACATATGTCCGCGGTGAGTCCGTCCGACCCAGGCGCCTTTTTCGGGTTCATACTTCTGACGACCATATCCAGTTCAACCAGTGTGAAGGGTGGATCGTCGCCCGTGAGACTTGACTCCACTACTGGGGAGTCTCCGCTCGTATCTTCCCTGGTGCGTCTGTGTTGGTCGGACTCTCCTTCCTCCTGGTCATCCGGGTAAAAGCATTTAGCCAGTAACTGGGCCGACTGTTTTGGTGTTAAGGTTTGCCCCTGTTCTCCTTTCAGCAATGTGTCTTCATGACGTCTAGCCGTTTTCCTGATGACTCTGTAGATTTTGTCCCACATTGTCTCCCTATCCTGCGTGGTACAAAATTCTTTCCAGCTAGTCGTCTGAGCCTCCATTGCTTTCGCCGCGTAATTTTCCTTTACCTGGAGGTATTGGTCGACTACGTACTGCCTTCTGCTTGGGGCGGCGTTCCTTATGCGCCTTTTTCTTCTTAACACCTCCTTTTTTAGCCGATCCAGCTCCTGTGACCACCACGGCGGCTTTGCCTTTGTCATAGGAGCCTTGATTTTTGGAATGCTCTCCTCGCATGCTTTTGACACTGCGCTGATGTAGGCTTTTGTTGCCTCTTCCAGCCCTTGGGTGTCTCCAACGTTGCTTATGGAGTTTTCCGTCAGATTCCTTTCCTCTAGCTCCCTTGACAATACCTCCCTGAATCTTTTCCAGTCAGCTTTTTTCGTGTTGTGGACTCGCGTAGTGGGTTTTGGTACGGACTTAGGGGCTGTTTCGCTATACACTGTAAACTTTATGGCATTGTGGTCGGACGTGATCAATGTTCTATCTACTTCCCAGTCTTGGATCCTGGACAGGACATTGGTGCTGCACGCGGTCACGTCAACAATGCTGCTGTATAGGTTGCCTCCCCTGTATGTCTCGAACGTCGGCGTGTTTCCGGTGTTTAAGACATGCAGATCCACCTCGTTGAGAAAGCTACTGTAAGCTGCCCCTCTGTGGTCCTCCGATCTGCTTCCCCACCAGTAGCTCCACGCATTTACGTCTCCCCCCACGATGAAGCTGTCCGCAGCTAGATTCTGGATGGTGTATTTCGTTTTGGCAATGTACATTTCTATATCCTGGTCTCCCTCGAAGTAAACCGAGATTACTCCAATGGACTTGTTGCCAAACTTTAGGAGGGCCGCCGCGATGTTTTCGGTGGTTAATTGTGGGTCGTATTGAACTTGTACGTGGCTTCCCTGAACAATGATTGCCGCCTTCACAGATTTCGTGCGATTTCGTGTGCATTGAATGACCCTGAAACCTGGTTGAGCCAAAACCTCCCCCCTTGCCCCCACGTACGGCTCCTGCAACAGGGCTACCTCGTATTTACCACTTTGCATGGCCTGGTGTAGCTCTGCTGTGACCAACTTTGATCTTTGTAGGTTAGCCTGGAGGAACCTCGTGCCGTGGCGTGTGGGAGTTTGGGCGGTGCTTACATTTTGCACTGGCTCAACCGTGTCAGCAGCAGTATGTTATCTTAGACCTCGCTATATAGTCCCATTTTTCCCGCTCTTTGCAGCATAAGCTAAAAGCATCATGCTTTGCATCTACAGTATCCCTACCTGCTCTGGTGCAATTTATGCACGTCGCCGTTTCCGAACTCTCCGTGCACTTTCCGAGTTCGTGACTTTTGAGGCAATACCTGCAGCTGGTGTTTTCGTCCCTACACAGTTTTCTGGTGTGGCCGTACGCCAGGCACTTTGTACACTGTACTAGGGGCGACTGGTCTTCCACTTTTAACCTTTTGAGGCCTATGTAAACCTTACCGGCTTCCATAAATCTGGCCCAGGCTTTCGGCGGAACCTCGAACACCACGTGGCAAATCAGGGAGTTTCTAGCTTTTTTGCGGTACTTGATCTTTAACTGGGTGTGGTCTATGTCTAGGCCGGCCAGAATGTAGTTGTTTTGCGAGAGCAACAGATGTGGCAATTCCTCGTCCTTGTGGTAACTTTGGACTTCTTTAACGCACATTAGGGGGTTTCTCATTTGCGGGTATTCAGTGTTGAGCTTACCCTCTGTTGCTTTCCTGAGGAGTTCCAGGTCTTGGTCACTCGCACAGTTTACAACCACTTTCTGGTTTTTGGCCTTGCGTACTTTTTCGAACCTCACTCCAGTTTTCCGGACATTCACAGCTTGGTCTAGCTCTTTTAGAACTGCATCACTGGTTTTTGTTGGGTCCTTCGATGACACAATTACCGTGTGGTTTGGGGTTTTCGCTTGTTTCGGTAAAGCTGCCATCTGGGCGTACGAGACCGGGCCGTGAGTTGTTGTAGTCGGCCTACTTTGCGTGACCTCAGTCCTCACCTCACTGATTGACTGCCTAAGTTCGGCAAGTGCAATTTCGGTGCCTAGACTGGATGTTTGTTGCCCCCTTTTGGACTTTTCAGATTTTACTTCCTCGGTTAGGACTCTGATGTTGGAGCTCATCATTTCTAGACGCTCCATTATCTCCGAGGTTTCTTCCCTGGGCTGGGGGCGTGGTTCGTCGCGGTCACGCAAATTTTTAAGTTCTTCGGTGGAGGTTGTGAGGTGGTCTATCTTTGCGGTAAGCTCAGATATTGCCGCTGCCATCTCCGTATCTTTTGACAGCGGACTTGGAGTGTGCTGAACCTTCGGCAGTATATCCTCAATTACTTTTGGTATTGCTGCCGTCGACTCTGCTATCTCGCTCAGGGTTCTGCGCATTTGGTCAAGTTGATTTGAGACCTTTGAAACCTGAGCGTCCAGCTTTGACAACTCCTGTGCCACCTTGTCGGCCTGAGCTGAGCCCTCCTGTGTTCCAGGGCTCTTGCGCAGTTGCGCGATTGCCGACCTCACCTCCTCCACCACTGATTTAACTTCACCTATTTCCTGAAATGGGGTGATGGTCTCGTACCCCAGCCAATCTCGTACGGATTCGGTGTGTACTTGTGTGCGATCGGTGACTTCCTTCATCGTTGCCAAAGCGTTCACAACCCCCTCCCTCACCTCAGCCATTTCCTTAGCATGTTGCCTCTCGATCCTGACGATCTCCCGAGCGCTTCTGGATCTTTCGCGCTCGAGGTTAAATTTATGTCTCGATCTCGAGTCCGATAGGGATAGGCAAGTTTCGTAGAGGCTTTGGAGGCATTCGAGGCAAGTTAATTTATTTTCTCTCTTCATATTACCTGCCCCCTCAACTGCCGCTTTGCCTTTTTGAAACTGCTCGTTTGCTAGTTTCGTTGCCATGTCCATTTCCACAGCCGGGCCCCTGCCACTTGGTCCCACTAGCAGACTCAGCCTGCCCGTCGACGATTTTGAGGACGCTGAGGTATCTGAAAAGTCGGAGCACTCCCCCTCCGAATCTCGGTCTAATGGACTTCCGAGATCGGCTACGAACGAGTCCAACTTTTCCATGTCCGCAATCAGGTCGACGTCCTGGGCTGGGAGAACTGGCGTTGTCTCCATGGTAGCTGCTGCCGCCGCTGTTTCTTTTTGCAGGACTTTTTCCCTGAGTGTTTTAGGGGCGCTCATTTTCCTGGCGGCGGTTCCTGTTTGGGTCTTCCTGGTCTGTGGGTTGACAAGGGTTGTTTTGGAGGGCATGGCTGTTGGTGGGGTGGTTGTTGTGGCGGTGGTGTTGGTGGTTTTCGGCATGTTTACTGCTGTGTTTGTTTGCCTGGCGCTTTAATTGGTTACCGGTTATGTCTTGTTCCGCGTTACCTCTCCCTTGCCTTATGTTTGCTGTGGGCGAAGGGGTCTTGCCTGCTTTTTTTACTTGTTAAACGGATGGAATGTAAATTTTGGAAAAAGTTGTTGGAGCCAAAAGACTGCTTTTGATGAGCTGATTCGTATGAGCCCAAACACGCCCTGAGCAACTCAAAGGGTTTCCGAGATACGGCTCGCGGGGGTGGGGAAGGAATGCGGGGTGAGGGGGAGGGGGGGAGGTTTCGTGTGGGATTTTATGTAAGGAAGGGGTGGGGGGAGGGGATTGTCCACTCAACTTTGCACCACTTTACCTCTCCAACCCTATGCTTGATATGGGCGAAGGGGTCTTGCCTGGTGTCTTTGGCTGGTGACCAGTTAAGCCTTGTTCCGCGTGACCTCTCTTGCCTTATGTTTACTATGGGCGAAGGGGTCTTGCCTGCGTACTAAACTGGTTTTTGACTAGTTGAATGGGGGGAGTTTGGATTTTGGGAAAACGGGTGGAGCCAGGTGGCGGCTTTTGATGAGCTGGTTGTTTTGAACCCAAACACGCCCTATGTATCTTTAAGGGTTTTCGAGATACAGCCCGCGGGGGTGAGGTAACAGTGCGGGGTGAGGGGGAGGGGGGGAGGTTCCGTGGGAAGCTTATGTGTGAGAGCCTGGGAGAGAGGGGGGAGAGGGGGGGGAACCGTCCAGTCACCACCTCTCTTGCCTTGTGTTAACTAGGGGCGGAGGGGTCTTTCTTGGTGGTGACCAGTCAAGGGTTGTTCGCGTGACCTATCCCGCCTTTGGTTTTCTATTGACAGAGGGGTCTTGTTTGGTCTTTTGGTGGTGACCAGTTTTACTATAGACAAGGAGGTCTCGCTTAGCTCTTTGGGTGGTGACCAGTTAAGGCTTATATCGCGTGACCTCTCCCGCCTTATGTTTACTATAGGCAAAGGGGTCTTGCTTGGCTCTTTGGGTGGTGACCAGTTAAGGCTTGTATCGCGTGACCTCTCCCGCCTTATGTTTGTTATGAGCTGAGGGCTCTTGCCTACTTTGTGTACTGGTATGTCAATTCGATCACGATCCCTCAACAGTGACAGCTGTCAAACGTCACTATTGGTTGTCAGCTTTCACAACTGGGCTTTAGAGTTTTGTTGCTCTGGCAGCCCTTATGTAAATAATTTGGGCTGGTAACACCGGATCGAAATGGCCGACCGTAATGGCGACTATGGGGAGTCTTTGTGCGGAGTTTACTATGGAATGTTGTTATTATTTTCAGAATGTGGTAATATGTGTTATGATTTAAGGTGCTGGTGTGTTTGGGGGGATATCTGGGTGCTATATAGTGTGTGTGGGTGCGATTGTGACAAGAGGGGATGCCAAAATGAAGCGCCAAACAATGTAAACAAAGGATTTTGTTGTGAGTTAGATGCTAGGTTATGGTTGTTAGAGCCGATCAGAGATGGCGCTATGAGCGATTTACACGTCAAATCTATTTTTAGAACAAATATTTACAATTTTTATTCACTTATAATTTAGCCAAAACGAAGAGAAAGTGGTTGAATTTAGTGTTAGAAGATGCCTAATTTAGTCTAGATTAGAATTTTAAGGATTTACTTTAGAATAATGCTAAAACTTTGCTGTACTGAGCCGTGACCTAATTATAAAATTTTGGGATTTAAGTCCCTGTAGACTCGCTCTGGTTCGTCCTGGAAGACTGATTCTGGATTCCAAGGGTAGCCGTTGATGTAAGCTATTGTCCACAGGGGTTGGGGTTGGGAAGAAAATGCCAAAAGTGTTGGAAATTATCGCGGAGGTGTCGTCGAACAATATGTATCGGTTCCCGATTGGCAGGAATTTTGCGATAACTCGGTGAATATTTGTGCGATGGAATTCAAACTTTCTGTGACTTACAAAGGATGAAATGGGCTATCCAGAGAGCTCGAAAAAACTTACTGTTATAGATCGTTTCTCGGCTCCACACGCACTGGGGTTTCTGCACAAAAAGTAAGTCACAAAAAATGGCACACACGGGCGAAAACTTTCTCAATGTTCAAAATTCTTAAACAGTCCGATAGAATAGCTAAATCCGCTTCTTTTGATGCTACACACTAGGTTCTGGGTGCTTTGGTTCCAGAGATTCCGAAACTACGTGGAATGGTTTTCTTCCTGTAGAACTCGTTCCTGTGTCCCGAAAAATCTGGTTTCTTGATAATAAGGTGCCAAGTTCTTGCCTCCACAGAACTGCAGTGCCAAAATATGACCTTATAGATCGAAATCGAGCACCGCACGCGAATAACACTCCAAGTAGTAGGATTTTGTTCCAGAACTTCACCAGTTTTCGTCCGATTTTTAAAATTCTTTCACCCGCGTGTAGCCCGTAACTTGCCGATTCCAACGACACCTCACACAATAACTTTAGATAAAATTTTTCTCGTTTCGCGATTTTTCGACCGCGGAGCGCAATTCAAGCGTGGCGCTTGGTCGGATGGATTTTTTGCGACTGGTTAGGTTAGGTTAGGTTAGGTTAGGTTAGGTTAGGTTAGGTTAGGTTAGGTTAGGTTAGGTTAGGTTAGGTTAGGTTAGGTTAGGTTAGGTTAGGTTAGGTTAGGTTAGGTTAGGTTAGGTTAGGTTAGGTTAGGTTAGGTTAGGTTAGGTTAGGTTAGGTTAGGTTAGGTTAGGTTAGGTTAGGTTAGGTTAGGTTAGGTTAGGTTAGGTTAGGTTAGGTTAGGTTAGGTTAGGTTAGGTTAGGTTAGGTTAGGTTAGGTTAGGTTAGGTTAGGTTAGGTTAGGTTAGGTTAGGTTAGGTTAGGTTAGGTTAGGTTAGGTTAGGTTAGGTTAGGTTAGGTTAGGTTAGGTTAGGTTAGGTTAGGTTAGGTTAGGTTAGGTTAGGTTAGGTTAGGTTAGGTTAGGTTAGGTTAGGTTAGGTTAGGTTAGGTTAGGTTAGGTTAGGTTAGGTTAGGTTAGGTTAGGTTAGGTTAGGTTAGGTTAGGTTAGGTTAGGTTAGGTTAGGTTAGGTTAGGTTAGGTTAGGTTAGGTTAGGTTAGGTTAGGTTAGGTTAGGTTAGGTTAGGTTAGGTTAGGTTAGTAGGTTAGGTTAGGTTAGGTTAGGTTAGGTTAGGTTAGGTTAGGTTAGGTTAGGTTAGGTTAGGTTAGGTTAGGTTAGGTTAGGTTAGTTAGGTTAGGTTAGGTTAGGTTAGGTTAGGTTAGGTTAGGTTAGGTTAGGTTAGGTTAGGTTAGGTTAGGTTAGGTTAGGTTAGGTTAGGTTAGGTTAGGTTAGGTTAGGTAGGTTAGGTTAGGTTAGGTTTTTTTTTTTTTTTGTAAATTTGTCGCCAGAAGGGCCAAAGACATGAGTCCTTGCTGTTGTTTTTCAAAATTTTATCTCGAATGTGGTGTGTTAACCAGGGAAAATCCTCATGGACCCTGAGAATGGAGGGCTCAGGCAGTGCCGGACTCTTACCGGCTAAAACCCAGCTAACACGTCACATTCGGTTTTACAGGAGGATTAAAATTTAAAAAGATTGTTTTAGTAAAGAAAGAAGAAAAGGGGTTAGGTAGGAAGGGGGTTACTACCCACTGAACCTTGCCTCAGCCAGTTGCTGGAAGGCCGGGAGAGAAGCATGCATTCTCCCGTTTGGTTCAGCGGGGTGCCTGGGTCAGCCGCGGTAATATCATTTTCGATGCTTCCGCGGCTGTCCCTGGCCCGGCTTACATTTTCCTTATCTAGGAGTCGCTTTGAGGTGTGGGGTTTTCTGATGCGCGCATGCTTATACCTACAGGCTGCCTTTCTTTTGCCTGTGATGGAGAGGTGGGTCGTAGATCTTTTGACCGCTGTGGGGCCTTGGATGCCCTTCTTTTGAGTGGGGTTTCCCTTGGAGGCCCTTTCTTTTGCCTCCTTGTATTCCCTTCTTTTCTTCCTCTCCATTTATGATGTTTTACATAAGCTGGGATGGTGGGGACGGACGTCCTTCGGGCAGCTGGCCCCGCCTTTGGGTCCCACAAGAAAACCATCAGCCTGCCGAGTTCCAGACAAGTCAGCGCCCCCCCAGATCCTTGCCCCAGCCAGTGCTGAAAGGCCGAAGAAGAAAGTCATTTCTTCGTTTAGGCTTCTGGTGGAGCAACCGCCTCATCCAGTCGTCCGCAGGCATGGCCTGGCTCGCGACATCCCCCGCCAGGCCCCCCGTCCGAGGGACGTCCATTGGTTACAGGTGGTGCGTGCATCAGAAAATTCTTATATCTATTTATATTATTATTGCATGCAATGGGAATGGGATTACAGTTGCATGCTGAACTGTTACAATTTTAGGTGGCTAGTACAGCATTTACAATTTATTGCGATAGGCGCATTACATTTATAATTAAGAAGTAAGTGCAGGTAGAAGAGGAGATCTATTTCCGGCTTAGGCATCAGAGTATGGTGCATTCCGGGTCGCATGATGCCTGAGGGGCGATATTTGAATGCGATCCTGATCCTTTGAGCCTGTTTAGGCCATGAAACTCGTCGAAGTCTTTCCTGGCGCGATTTCTTTGGGCAAGACATTTTGAGCTTAGCTCCGCCTTGACGTTCGCCAGGTCCTTTTCCACGAGCTCCCTGGACAGGCCCTTCTCTGCGCAGAACCGATAATAGATCTCCTCGAGTTTGGCGTCATCACCTGGTAAGCCGCTGTTTGCCAGGTAAATTTTGCCCGCAACATAGGAGTTGAGGCCTACGACGACTTCCTTGTTATGGATGAAATAGGCCAAGTGAAGCCTGGCCCTATTAAAAACATCATTCTTTGAAAGATAGGCCTCTTCTATCTTTCGTGTGAATGTTTCGTCGTCGTAGCTCGGGCCAGCTTTGGTTTGTTCAACGGCAGGGGGGTCTTCCTGTTGTTCGGAAGTGGAGGTGCTTGTGGATCGTACCATAAATGGTTCCAAAAACACCCCGCCGTTGAAGGTCATCCTTCTTGCTGGCTCGATCTTTTGCAAAACCCTTTTTACCCTCCCGGCCGGGTGAACCCGAGCGATATCTTCGCCCAAGTTCACCCGGGCGAGCTCATCGGGGTCTGCTTGGGACTCCGTGCTGCGGACAAATTTTACCTGTCCGTGCTTGGGATTTCGGCTGTTTCGGCGTTGGGGTTTTGTCTGCTCTGCCATATCTGTAAAGAGTGCCTAATTATAGGTGCTGATTAATGGCTTTTGTTTTTGAGATGTTGTGTGTGTGTGGGTGTGTCTCGTAAAGGGGTGTTGTGTCGCAGACTCTAGAGTTCAGAGGGACGGGTAACTTGCCTTATACTTGTTATTATTTATTCCTTAAGCAAGTTTTCCTTACTATCGTCTCTATGAACTCCTTTGTCTCTTTTCGGTTTTTGGAGCTCAGAAGTTCTGACCAGCTTGAACTATCCGGTGTTACCTTGGCACCGGTCTTTTGTTCGAGCTCGAACCGCTGAGCATTAAAGCGTGGGCATTCGCACAACACGTGCCAGATATCCTCGTCAACAGTTGGGTCACATATACATGATGAGGCATCTTTTATTTTAAAACGGTGTAGGTACGCTGCAAAACCTCCGTGTCCGGTGAACGCTTGAACCAAGAAATGTGTGAGTTTTAGCTTTTTTATTATGCTGTTTGCATCCCTCACATTTGGAAAGAATTTCTTGGTTGTAGCTCCAGTCGCGGAGGCTTCATATCGCACCTGCCATTTTTCGACCGTTTCCTCTCTTATTGACCTTTTGATGTAGGATATCGGCACGAGATCGTACGCAGGAGCGGTCTTCTTCTTAAGTGCTGCTTGCTTTGCCAGTTCATCTGCCCTTTCATTTCCTGGCGTTCCAACATGAGCACGCAGCCAGTAAAAGTTTAGGCTTAGCCCCTGTTCCCTTGCTTGTACCACTTGGCTCTTGATCTCCTGAGCTATAGGATGTGCTGTTTTCGGTGCTCTGAGGAGCTCCAGCGAAGATTTGGAGTCACTGAGAATACTGACGCCTTGTGCCTTGTGTTTATTTGCGAGTTGTACTGCTCTGAGAAGCGCGTACATCTCGGTCTGGAACACGGTGTTGTATGGCGCAAGTTTAAAGGTTGATTGGCGTATTTCATGGCCATCCTCCCACCAAGTGAGTGCCGCTCCCGTCTTTCCCTCAATCTTACTACCATCGGTGTAAATCTGAGGGCCTCCTAGACCGTGTCTGTCTACTACATCTTGGTTGAATTCCTCCAAGCTGACGTAATCGACAGTCACCGTCTTTGACGGGTGCGGCCTTCTCAAGGCGTCAGTATTCCCCTCGAGTTCCCTCCCAGGCGGGATATGGTCGTCGCTGTACCCCTTTTTGACTTTGTAGAGCATTGCCGCTTCCTGTATGCGCATGTCCAATGGCAGAGTGCCCGAGAGGAGCAACGCCGATGTTAGAGAGACCGTCCTGTATGCTTTGCAAATCTTCTGGGCGAAACCTCGCTGGATTGAGTCCAGCTGGTTCCGTACCATCAGTTTGTTGGCTGCTTGGTGCCAAGCCCCTGCGGCATACAAAACGATCGGCTCTATCACCGCCGTATATATGGTCTTTATTATCTCACTATTGAGTCCCCATGAAACCCTTGCCGTACTCGACAGCTGCCTGTAGATATCCGTAGCCTTTTGGCACGTTTTTTGCTACATGCGTGTTGAATGTTAGCTTTCGGTCAATGGTTAATCCCAACAGCTTGATCTCCTCGACGAGCCCCACCTCGATCCCCGCCATCATGATGTTGATAGGGTCCCATTTGAGCTTCCTCGTTATGACCATCGCTGCGGTCTTGTGTGCTGCGAAGTTTAGCTTGTTTTGTGAACCCCAATCAACCACTTTTTGGAGAGTGCTTTCTGCTTTTTCTTTTACGGCCCTTGAGTCTTTACCCGAAAAACCAGCGTGGACGTCATCAGCGAAAGCCTGACAGTGGATGTCTGTGCCCTTGAGAGACTGTAGGAGGTCATCTAGAATTATGTTCCAGAATATAGGGCCTCC
>JALPQI010006214.1:0-53950 GCA_025490895.1 Thaumatotibia leucotreta
TAGCGAAAAATCTGTTCTGACACTGTTGTTTAAAATCCAATTGCACTATCCTGTTTCGTCTTTTTTTTATAACAAGTCTCCAGTGTAAGTATGATAAGGTTTTATCAAATTCGAGTTATGTAGAAAGGAAGTATTGCGATACCCTCTCAGGGTCCCTGTATTGTAGTGCTATATGTAGGTATATTGCTATACTACACACTGCATGCAAATAAAGATCTCTCAAAATGTTAAACGCCGTTTCTACTCCCGCCTCTAGTCCCCAAACCTTAACAAGATAAGAAACTCAAGTTTGCGCAAAACGCAACACAACTCGCGTCTTCCTGTTCCATTTTAACAATGCTAATGGCACAATGGCGTACAATGTCTTGAATGGTTTCGTCGACTCGGCCATCCTGACAAAAAATCAGTCATATTGGCACAAGTTCTAGTGTTACATCTTTTGTGTCAATGATTGACACTTTAATCGCGACACTATTCATTTTACACTCGTTTTCGCTCTTATCATCAATGAATAAAGGTTGCTTTTGGCTAATTATACGCTTTTGCTATGGTAGATTCTTGTGAAAGATTGTATTTTGACATTTTCATCCTATTTTACTGGATTGTTGGCCGGAGGCTAATCGTTTGTCGTCACGACAATGATATGGGTTGTCGCATGGTTTTGATGTGAAATCGACCACCGGTAATGTACCGAATCGCATTTTGTTATCTGATTTTAAATTGCTTTTCTACTTGTTATTGTGCAAAAAATATGAAAGAGATGTCTACTTTTCAAAAATTGTTTTTATTCAGGTAATACTCGTAGTTCAATCCATTGGCTGTTATATTGCTTTTGATTATTATCTGGTAAATAAAATAGTCGCCTATTAAGATGCCTATAGTATTAAAAGTATAGGACACAGATTTGTTAAGTAAAAATCTCTGTAACTTTTCATGTTAAGTCATGGTCATAAATTGTAAACCAATTCAATATTTCGCTAATTAATTTCGCGGGTAATGAAATCTGGACTAAATATCACACACAATATTCAAATTTGAACTTAATAAAAGCGAATCAGAGACCCTCATAATATTGGGGTTTTGAATACTGTAGGCTATAGCACATGATTGGTGCGACATCGACAAGATGTCGTCACGAGGTAGACTATGCGTCCCTCTTTTTTTTCGAATTTCGAGTTAATTTATTTACTTATGAAATGAAACAATATTTTTAGAAAAACCTTACTTAAATCTTTACATATCAAAGATTTGTTTTCGTCTCATCCACTCCTAAACGTCGTCGTATAACCTCTACCTACCATAGCTTGCCTGAGAGTAACTAACTAATAATTTTACACGGTGTGACTCTAGAGTCATAATGCATAGATATGATTTAACTGCATTACATTGTAAATTACATCGCACACTTACCGTGCGCAGCCGCAAAACTTAAGTCTACTTAACTGAAGAAGTTCATGTCGTAAGCTCCGCTATAAAATCATTGTGAGTTCTACACATTTTCCTGATAATACAGAGCGTTAATAACATGGCGATCTAAGACAATAAAACATTAGAATACTTATTAATGATTTTGAAACTCATGACAAGAAAAAACCGACTCTTCCATACATTTCGGTTAATCTTTATTTCGCCATTTCTATGTAACATTGTTTTATTTTTCATATTTGGTCAGTGACAGATCAATCCTTTAGTCGACTCATACGACACCCGCGGGAAGAACTGGGGTGGTGATAAATGTATTCTTACTGTCGCCACCACACGGCTAATTTAATATTAGTGTCACTGACCATTCTTTGATAGAAGATTGATGATGGGCAGCAGCGTCATAATAGTGGACACATTACTTCGATCTCCGATCCGCTTGTCCAGCGTGGCGATTATGGGCATTTACCTCCTAATGCATCTATACGCACAGTTAATAGGAGCGGCCTACATCCAGCAGTGGACTGAGATAGGCTGATCACGTGTGTTTCATATTTGGCTCCGTAATAAAAGTTGGTCAAAGGTATAAAGAGATTCATGTTTTAAATCTAACTAACCTAATCTATTGGCCCTTGTGGCATTGTACCGAGGATGCTGGCGGCATTTCCTCGCTATATCGCAAACTAATTTTATCAAAGATATCAAATGCAAGCAACCTTTCCCAGATGAGCGCTTAAAACATCCCCTTTTACAAAAACTCTGTTATAATTTTTTAGAATACCACGGATGCACAACAAATGCCTTACAAATCTGTTCAAAATAGCAGATAATATGCAATGAAGGGCCCAACAATGGACACAACAGGCTCCTTAATATCTCCATCCTCACTGAAATACGATTTAATAACGTTTTGTTAGAATGTTCTTTTAACGAAGCTCGATTTTATTTGTTAACCAACCAATCATCCCCGACCTTTAAAGGTCCTTTCGCGTTTTAGAAATCTGTTATATTGAAGTGTTATGGTAAAAGCGTAGTGGGTCAAGTAATGTTGGTTGGTGGGCAAACTCCTTCCGTTTGGCAAGTTTTTGTTGTAAGTAATAATCGGTAGATCGTTGGGTGCCCTTACTGCTCATTCATTGTCATAGCTGTATGGAAATGCTTATTTTGTTTTGTTCGGTTTATAAGCCTTGAACTCTTTGAAGAGTACATTGATTGTAGGTTTTCTTTTGGTTTAGATAAATCAGTAATTTCAAGCGGACAATTTTGCAACAACAAACAATGCATCCCCTTTTAGTTCAGTTCAGGGGGGCTACCATATCATGATCCCTTAAATGCGATTCAGTTTAGGTTCGGCTTGCCAGTTTTTGACAGTTATTCTATGGAACTGACACATCGTGAGTCAGTTTAGGTCCTAAACTGAATCGCATTAGTAGATCGTGGTAATGGTAACCCTCCAGTCCTCGCGTCTACTATTTGAAAACTCGCTTGATTTTTTATAACGGAGGCCTAACGCATGCGGAATGAAATCTGGCCAAAGTTAAATGTTATATTAAATAAATAATGACATTATTATTTTCTTAAACATTCACGTCTCTTAATATTGATTTTAACAAGAATTCATGCAAGATAAGAACTAGTTGAATCCAAATTGTATAACTTCCGTTTTATGGTACTTTTCATCACACTTGCTGTCTAAGCGCGCCATTGCTTGCGCGCGTAGCGGGAGTAATAGAAAAGTGATATTCCCTAGGGAGTAATAGAAATGTCAGTATGTCATTTAATAATATTATGTCTTAAAACTTATTTTTTTGTCGACAAGTGTGATGAAAAACATTGTATGCATCACGGTAGGTAAGCGGAATACTAACTCGAGTCATAAAAGCCCTCCGCCTAACGGCGTCGGGCTTCTAACACTCTCGTTAGTAATTCCGTACTTACCTCCCTTGATGCACAATGTACTATTATCCATTGATGTCGATAAAACAGATGTTAGCATTTTTCTTGCCTCTAATTTTAACTTCAGTCGGAAAACATTTTAAACATACATCTTTTGCTCATTATAGGTATTTCATATTCTTGCCCATTGGGCTATTGGTATTCTGACAATAATAGTTACTATGCTAGAAATGAAGTTAATTGAAGTTACCTATAACTTCTCCATCGTGACAACCGTAACTGAAAAAGCTGTGTTTTTTACATTTTTTGACCTAATATCGAAGTCACATTTTCATAGTTGTTTATTTCTATTTTCGGTGTTGGTAGGCTTGCTGTTTGTTAAATTTTCGCGATACCCATGCTTTAAGGATTAATTTTTATCAACTATGTTGTTGTATTTAGAAGTCCTTCAGAGCTCTCTGTTCGATTTTGTGATTCGGTCTAACGTAATTTCCCTTATTCGAGCTCTCTCAGAAAAGTGGCTCTAGCCAAAATGTTACATTACACTAGGGTTTCTAATATGATTTATTGGAAAGAAAAATAATGCGAAATTATTATAAAACAGTGTTTCAAATCTTAAATACCTACTTCTAAAAATGCAGAATTATCGTCGATTTCGGCCATAGCAAATGTGTCCTGTGGAAAATACATGCAGTTTTGCGACACTGTTCTATTTGATTGGATACCAAAACACACAAAACTTCCCAAATTAATTAACAAATGTCTACAAATTTACCATTGAGTTACAATTCCAATTTTATTTAGTTTTTTTTTTACTTGTTCAAAATATGTCCAGATTTCATCCCGCATACCTTACCAACCCTTTTTACAACACTGTTGCGTAAAGTAGGTACTATATAAAAACCTTTTAACGTTTTTCCTATGAACACGATCCTGATAAGTGATCGCCAGTATATTTCAAACAACCTGTAGGTATATCAGCAATGTTTGATATACCCAGAATAAAAACTCATTTTAAAATAATCCGATTCCACTTTGTCGCTGTCGAATAGGTTTATAAAGCTTTTAGCGTCACTTTGCTTCAGTAAATCTATTTACCAACTAAACTTTCACTATTCACTACGTACCTAAACCTAAAATGATGCAAAATACGTGGCAATCTGGCGGGGAACTAAACGCAATACACATTAACAACAACAACATTTACTTATTAACAACATTGGTACCAAAAATTTACTATCATTAAACGAAAAATTTAGTGTATTAGTGGGTGTTAATTAGAATAATTGGTCCTTCGATAAGCTAGATTAAAACTTACGATATGGTTGTAGGTAGGTACTACTCAGCGAGGGTATATGTATAGTTTAGTTGTTAAAATATGACTTGAAATCGTGAAAGTTTCATTCAATATACTTTCTATCAGGGATAACCGTGATTTTCTCCATACAATAGAACGGTTCTTTTTTCGTTCATTTTCGTTCTTCGGTGTATAAATTCTAAGTTAATGGAGTAATTTAAAAATACGATATTATAAATTATATTACATATTGAGATACTACATAAGGAGTAAACCATTTTAACATATTAGTCTATTTCGAGGTTTTTGTAAAAGAATGGTTCCGGTCCCTGCTTTCTACTACTTCTGAAACTATAACTAATTAAAAAAAAACCTTTAGGAGGCTAGTCCGTCTCTGAACCTAACTGGTAACGGGAATGTTGAAACAATATTGGCCACTTTCTGTAAATAAATACAGCACTGACTAGTATTCCCACTTTGACAATTCAACTCTTGTGTAGGTGACAAAGTTAAGAGAAGCCTGAATCCTGTTGTATGTAGTTGTTGTAACCTATCCCTATGGGTATTGTTTTGTTTGTGTTTCCATTTTAAACATGTATTATCCATTTGAATAGTGATACAACAGGTGACTTAAATTATTTACAAAGACACATCAGAATAGATCTGCAGCATGTACGTCTCCAAAATCTTTCATGACAATACCTCCAAACTTTTCATGCAAATAAAGCTCTCGTCGCCAAAATATAACATCCGCGCCGAAATTAGGCGCGAAATCGCTCACGAGCGCTCGCAAAAACCTTGTTAGCCGCCATATTTGTGCGACAGTAGGGGCGCGCCCTATGTACACAATCGCCAACTTACCGCAGCCACTCAAAAACTTCCCATAGCCCCTTATCTCTCTGTAATAGAGTCCATTCCCGGATATTTTCGACTTGGCAAAAGGTAAATCACGTGTGAAGGGTGTACGGGTAAGGGTGTGGGCAACACACCCTCCGGTGTCGCAATTGTGACGGTATAGCACGAAATGGATACGCAACAGGATACGAGAAAGTGATATTGCCTTTGGTTTTTTGGCTTTGTTTGGCCGCATGGGCTTTATTTGAATATTTAATGAGTAACCGACATGGTACTCTATATTATGTTAGAAGTGAGTTTTCATTGGTCAGTCGTGTCTCGTGGCTATTCTGTTAATAAGGCTCGATTTCTTCAAACTTTTATTAGAAGAATAACTTTTACTCTCGGATAGTAATGTGAAAACTTCCATAGTAATTTGACGCTTGTATCTTAGAGTAAGCTTTATTCTTCAAATAAAAGTTTGGTGAAATTGTGCCTAGTAGTGTATTTAAGTACATTATTGATAGGAAATCTAACACTAATGAACTTACAGTGTTGGAAAAAATGAAGTGATAATATTTATTTCTCCAGAGACATGGCCAGCAATGATAGAATAGAATAGTAGGATTCGAACCCAGAACCATTAGCTTGGTCAACATTTAATTTTTTATAACTACTTACTGTCATCGATGACTACCTACTTACACTCCGTACCTAAACTGTTACTGATGAAAGAAAAACTGGTGCTGGTTCATTACATGTTTATTACACGAATCTTGAAAGCAGAATGCCAAAAATAAATTACAAAACAATAGGTTTCAAAAAATATAAAGTAGGGTAGAGAGGGGCAGGTTGAGCAGTCGGGTAAGTTGAGCAACTTAAATATCTTGGAAACTACACTCGTTAGGCTAGGACATTAAATTTCAAAAAGAGAGGTCTAGTGAAAATAAATACAAGAACCTATAACAAGTTCCTATGTGGAGCACGACATGGTGGCAAAAGTCATTTATATTTTTTTGATCTTAAAAGTTAAAAATTAATGTTAGGATTTATCGCCTACCAGTAATATTTGTTAATATGAATACATAGTCCGTTTATGTGTTTATCGAATTGTAACTATAATTTTAGCACATCTCTTACGTATTTGATTTTAATATTTTTTTGTGATAAATCAAAGTCCAGGGGCTAGTTGAGCAATTTGCAATGGGGCAAATTGATCAATGGAATTTAGTATGGTTTTTTTTAATAACTGGCTATTATTGGTATTTTTGTCATAAAATGGCTTTTTAGGGTGTTTTCAATATTGTAATTATTCTGTAAAAAAACGTTATATAAAAAAATGCCTGATCGTGTTAAAAAGGCTATTTTTCCTTGTAATTTTGGGCCTGCTCAACTTACCTCGGTATCGGGGCATGATGAGCATATCTGACTTTTATTACTTTAAGATATTTTTTTGTGAAATCTTAAACAAAAAAGAAAAAGTGTCTGGAGACGTTTTTGCTCTATTAAATTTCCTACCAACTGCAGTAGATTTTATAATTTTAAAACCTATTGCTTAGGAATTACACCGCGATAAACTCAAATGTGCTCAACTAGCCCCTCTCTACCCTACTATAAAAAGATAAAAAAGTATTCCAAAAGGTTGCAGATAAAAATAGGTGCGTCGTGCACAGACACTTCAAGCATTTATGATAATTATATCCTTTCTTACAAACGTAAATGTTTCAGTGACAATTATGGACAAACTAAACCGTTTCAACGCACGTTTCAACCAAAACGTAATAGCTAGGAGATACAGTGGTAAAACGGATAAATTAATAACATTTCATAGCTTCGCGTCATAAACAATTCTCGTTTTCGTTATATGTACTTGCCTTTAAAGTACACAGTCTAAGCCCATGAGGCGCAAAACATTTTTAACCTCCTGCCGCCCAGAGGCCAATTAAAAGGTCTCCTCAAACAAATGAAATCCTATTCTATTTCCTGCACTATTCATTCAAATTTCACTGGCAATTTTTATTGTCTGGGCGGCAGTTAAGGTTCCGTAACCAAAAGGTAAAACGGGACTATATTACGAAGGCTCCACTGACAGTCTGTCAGTCGCCAGGCAGCATCTCTTGAACCGTTAGACAGTTGAAAATTTCACAGATGCTGTATTTTTGCTGTCGCTATAACAACAAATTCTAAAGAATAAAATAGATTGAACGTATTGTGAAAATACAAAGCAAATTATTTATAAACTAAATATTTTTGATTTGTACTTTTTATTTTTCCCCAGTAGTCACACTACTTAATCACTACATAGTATAAAATACAGCTTTTTCTGTCCCTATGTCCCTTTGTACGCTTAAATCTTTCAAACTACGCAACGGATTTTTAATGAGACTTTTTTAATAGGTAGAGTAATTCAAGAGGAAGGTTTATAATGTAGGTATAGTACCCGTGCGAAGCCGGGGCGGGTCGCTAGTACTATATAAATTATAAATATTAGATGTCTTATACCAAAGAAAAACGACCAAGATCACCTAAAGTCCGACGCAACGTGGTTTTTTCTTTGGTATATGACATCTAATATTTATAATGAAATAGATATTTAACGAGGTCATACAGCAAACGTGATTTCTTATAATGAATCGATATTGGTACGGAACACTTCGTGCACGAGTCCGACTCGCACTTGGCAGGTTTTTTGAATTACGAAATGCCTTTAAAAGGCCGTAGAAAAACGCTCTTCGGAAGACATGACGCCGCAATAACGGACATTCCTTCGGAAGAATGCAATAGTTCGTATATTGAGTCAGCGCCATCGGGTGGGATCGATTGTGATTACATCGCTAGAGGGCTGGTGCTAAGAAAAAATAGTGTATAAAATGCTGTAATGTTAGGCACTTTTTAAATTCGTAGAAGAATAATAACTTTAGATTTTGGGGGCATTTCATCATCATCATCATCATCAGCCTATGATAGTCCACTGCTCTCCTATTAACTATGCGTATTAACGCATTAGGAGGTAAATGCCCATAAACGCCACGCTGGGCAAGCGGATTGGCGATCGCAGTAATGTCCACTATGATGATGCTGCTGCCCATCACCATCTTTTATCAAATAATGGTCAGTGACACTTCAATCCCTTAGTCGACTCTTACGATACCCGCGGGAGGAGTTGGGGTGGTGACAAATGAATTCTTGCTGCCGTCACCACACGGCACTTTTTTTAATTCGTTTAAAAATAATGGTTCTAGATTTTGGAGGCATTTATACGATTGCAAAAAAAAATTACATTTGACTATGTTCAGTCACGATCGCGTCAATTGTGTTACGAAAATTAGTGATTCAAACTATAAAGTATACTCTGTACCACAACCTTTGGCAGTAGAAGAAGGTGGCAAGCTTAAAGGTAAGTGCGTTTTGTGTGTCGCTCACAGAAAATTTCAATTTACTGCCTTATTATTTTCACTCTCAAAAGTTGTTACGCAAAATTTAACTTCGTAACACAAAAAAGATGACGGTTGTGTTAATTAAAAGCCCTTAACATATATAAAAAAAAATTAAATCGACTTTTATGAGCTGACGTTAGGCCGTGGGGTTTCTGGCCGGCGACCGCCGACCGACGCGTGTCCGCCGCCGACGACGTTCGATTGTCTTGTTCGGGAATGTTTGAGGGTGGTTTCTCTGAAACGTCGCCGGCAGCGGGTAACCGACGACGTGTCAGAGAAACTACCCTCAAACATTCGCAAACAAAACATTCGAACGTCGTCGTCGTCAGCGGACAAGCGTGGCGGAGGCCAGAAAACCCACGGCCTTAGTCGTCCACGTAACTGTGATATGGTCGCAGCACTCGCAGCATCGATATAATGTTCTGTACTTGACACTGTTTAGAAAAGTAATGCGACTTTCTTTGAAAGCGCAATACCTACGTGATAACTTGTTATTGGCAGCATGACGATGACGCAATTACAATGACGCAAGCGTTATCCACCTGAATGATTTTTCCTTGATCACTTACCCCCTTATTCATAAACGTCTCCTAACTTAGTAAGCCGCTAAGTATTGTTTGTCCTTTTTGCTCTTGTGGACATATTGGTAAGATCGAAAGGAACAAACAATACTTGGCGGTTTGATAATTTAGGAGACTAATTTATTCATAAAATAAGGGGGTTATTGACTTACTCGCTGTAATCAATTGCTTGACGTCAAAACCGTACTCTTTAAAGAGACAATAATATTGTTATTCGAAGTCTTGACAGAAACATTAAAATAGTAGGTACTTATATTACGATACATTAGTTCGAAAAGAGTTGCGACACGAGTTACGACTTTCCTTTTCACACATATTTCAGGTCTAAACTTTGAGGGTCGTGTTTTAGTTCATCGCCACTCGTTTTCAACTTAAAATATCGTAATGTAAGTAATATTATAGTGGCGCCACTGTGATGTAAATGAGACTCAGTCTCTACCGAGTTTCTCCCAGCCAAAAAACTAGTGTTTTATTATGGAGACATTAGTGTTATTTCACGCTATTACTATTTTAATGTTACCTACTTTACGACAAATTAGCCCGCTACTTTCGAAGTTCGAGTAGACATATAGAATAGATAAACTTTGTTTAATACCTACAGAATAAACAAACAAAATAATGTTTTTGTGCGGGTAACGACGGTAAAAACGGTATGCCAATGAAATTGTATTAAACTTATACTTTCGTCGACTAGCCGGAATTATTTCTACATCAAACAAACATTGCATTGAATACTTCTACTTTCACTTAAGAGGTTTGCTTTTATAGCGAGATTTGACTCCACAGCCAAACTTATCAATAGTTTTGTACCAAATAATAGTTTTGTCTCTTGAATACCAATTTAAATATTAGATGTCATATAGGTACCCAATAAATACCGAAGTAAAGAATAAAACAATTAGAGTTGTTCCACAAAAACAATCTTCCGCAAAAACATAACGCCAACATTGCCAACCACTTTAGATGGGGCTTTTTAGTGTATTTCAAATATCGAATCGCAATATTAATCGCAGACTACAAAACTTAACGGAAACTGGCCCTGAATAAACGCCAAATCACCGCCCTTCCTCGGTGTACGTTTCATCTCAATTCATCGCCCAGCCCTTAGCCGAGGGGTTGAATTAATACTAGCAATTAAAGAAGGGCTTAGCCGAACTCTCTCCGGGAAATTCAATTATTGAAGCTACAGATCACTTATTAGATGGAGCGATCAGATCAGTCGTGGCTGTTACACATTGATTTACACACTCAATCAATTGGAAGCCTAGGAGTCATCATATCACATCATCATCACATCATCAGCCTATCTTAGTCTACTGCTGTACGTAGGCCTCTCCTACTAACTATGCGTATTAGGAGGTAGAGGTTAGGGAGACTGCCCATAATTACCACGCTGGACAATCGGATTGGCGATCGCAGTAATGTGTCCACTGTGATGACGCTGCTGCCCATTATCAATCTACTATCATGAATGGTGAGTGACACTTTAATCCCTTAGTCGACTCTTACAACACCCGCGGGAAGAGTTGGTAATGTTGATCGCTTGGCAACCTCAAACTTTGATTCGGCGACCGCATTAGCGACTCATTTGCTTAAAAATTTTGGTTGAGCTTTAATTCCGATGTACAATAAGAGTGACAGCTGGTAACCACAGTTACCAAAAGCAATTGAGTGGTTATGCGACCAAGGAAGTCTTACCATGTCTCGTAAGTTATGTTGTGTTACATTTTAGAGGGACGACCAAGCTGCCGCGAGCATCTGGTGTGCTGCAATGTAGTATCGGGAATTCATGGCGATGTTACATGATAACACCCGTTATAAATTATACCTGCTCAGGCGATTACAATTTTGCCACTTTACAGCATCATTTACAACAGGAATCAAAATGCGGGGTTTATTCGGGATATTCCATGCCGCCAACAATTCAGATTTATTATTCAACACTGTCCCCGGATCCGAAATCCCCACGCAATTTGCCACGTCATTGTATTTGCGTGCCAAGCTACTAAGGACTATATTTGATATATCAGCATCATCATTCGCAGCCGATAAACGTCCACCGCTGGACATATGCCATGGCCTCACCCAGTGGAGGGATTATTGCCGTAATCACCGCGCTTAGCAGGCGACTATTGATTAATTTATCTGAAGTAAATTGATTAACCTTTAACTCGACACAAATAAGGAATGGTCGTCTGTTCAAACCTCCTTGGCACTCAATGCTCTCAATAATTCTGGTTCGAAAAAAAATACAAAAAGTGGGCAAAAGACCATGTTCAGTTTTATGGACGGTGTTGAATTAAGGCTTAAAAACACCATATTTACTTACTTTACAAATTAATTGAAAGTATTTGCGTCGATTGCAAAACCTAACGTACCCTTTAAGGTGCGTTCAGACCAAACGAACATTCGCTGTTCTATCCCCCACTCTACGAAATCAACGAATCATGTTTTGTGTAACGATCGAATTTCGTAGAGCAGGGGGTAAGAGTAGCGAATGCTCGTTTGATCTGAATGCACCTTTACTTGACAACTCATGTTACGTTCGTTAGAAGGTAAGCCTAAAGCAGCCTACTGCATAAATATAAAGACCTTAAGTAAGTAGATTTATAACAAGAACTCTTATCAACTCCCTAAAATATAAAAACTATAACTTATCTAATTTAAAATTTGGTCCCCTCAAAGCGAAATTCGCAAACTCCATCGAATAGGGTGAAATTGCGACCAACCCCAGTTTCCGAAACAATATACAATTTCATTTCGGCACCCTGTCGCTTAATAAGTCTGTCATGGGCACCCGACCGCGGATAGTGGTCAAACTCCCTTCCCCATTTTAGTTCTGTATCACATTGGCATTTATACGTGTCCAGGACGTAGATAAAGAACTCTATAGGTGTGCATAATTACCAGGGTTCGGATATCTCGTAGCACGGTAAGACATTAGAGAACGACGGAGTCGATTATAACATAAAAGTCAACTTATACTCATACTCATCCTCATGTATACAAATTAGTCAAAAAATTCTTTTAATTTCATTTTTTCTACGTGTTCTATGGATATTACAAACTAGAAGGTTACTTAATAATAATTTTTGTTTGCGTTTTTTACGTAATTATACGACATAGTGTGGTAGTCTTTTTTCCATTTAAAATATAGTTGAATTCGTTTCCAAATAATATTTATTTCGTTTATAATCAACTATTGGAATGAGTATGTGAGTATGAGTACCTATGTGTTGACTTTTATGTTGAGATCGACTCCGTGGTTCTCTAACATCTTACCGTACTACGAGATGTCCGAACCCTGAATATATAAAAAAAATCGAAGTCCTGCACATAATAGTCACAAAAATCGAAAGGAAAACAGTCTTGACAGTTAAGGCCTCCGTAGTAGGTTGGTAGGTAGTTGGTAGTGATCTACGAAGACATTTATTTGTGTTTACCCCAAATATTTGTTACTTGGTCATGATTGTTTCATAATTAGTGGGCTTATATTAAACAAGTCAGACCTTAAAATACACACTTTCTGAAGTAAAGTGCGAAAAGGTCGATTTAAGTAAGAATTTCCCATGATATTTACTTGTTTATTTAATGGTCACAGAAAACAGAAAAGTCGACATATCATATACTACTACTAGGTACGGTAATTTACGTGGCTACGGCAGCCGTACCAACTTGAAAAGTAAAGGATACGTTAGGCTTTACTCGATACGTAATGCATTCTATTGCGTTCGCACTGAAATATTGGAGCGAACGCGATGGCCTGCTTTACGTATCGAGTAAAACCTGCGACCATATATAATATGGACGTCTAACGCCAGCTCAAAAATGCCCCCAAAACCAAATGTTCAATTGTACCAAGATGGGCAGAACATAGCGCTTTTCTTAACACCGCGCGTATTTCGGCGCAACATCTTTGACAAATGTTTATAGAATATTGCCAATCAAAACTTTGACAGACCAGTCACAACTATTTTTGAATGGCGGTATAAGTTGACTTGAAGAGGGGATGACACTTGTCAACTAAAATTCAGGACCGTCTTTTAAAGGCAATTTAGTATGGCGTGCGGCTTCCATGTGTTATAAAACCTATCGTTACCGATACTTGCAAAGTCAGGGTACGGTTACTGGTAGCCATAGGCTTTGGTAGCGGGTTCCCAACTACAATAATACCGCAATAATAATAGAAATAAAGAACAACGACTACTCCTATGTTGAAACTTGGGCTCTACGTCGTAGCTGTCGTAGCAACCGCTACGCTTTGTATTAGAATTTCTAAATAATGATTAAATGATTGATGATGAAAAAATTAAATGTTTTTTCAAAAAACTTATCATTTGATATTCAAAAGTGAAGTAAAACATCGTGATGAAACCTGCATACATCTGCGAAGATATTCAAGGGTGTATGTAAACCCCCCAACAAGTTCTGGACAAACGTCGTTCTGGGTTAACGTCCGAACCATGCCAAATAGGCATCTTTGATGTCGTGTTGCAGAAAAAAATAGTCTGAATATGTACAAAAAAAGTACATCTATTTTTATCAATATCACAAATCACTGTCAGATAATTGAATAACCGTAATTATAAAAAATAGTCATACATAAATAAAGTACCTATGAAAAAGCATAAGTACTAAGTACTTTATATATACAATAACGTATAATTTTTAATCGGATTCTATTATAACAACACTAAGTTTTTTTTATAATTATAAAGCAATCTAAATCTTGTTCTGCCACCATTTGAATTATACATTTAATTAATGTAATGAAGATGTTTTGAGACAAAATGTGAATACCATCTGTATTAATTAATGAGGCTTATTATATTATACGTCTGTCACATTATTAAACGTACCTCTATGAAAACACGTCCAAACCACAGAATGCAAAAAGTTTTTAAACTTTGAATAAATAAATAAAGCACCTGCAGTACAAGTAGTGGTTTAGGTAACAAAACACTAAATCATAGTATACAATAATAGCAGTACCGTAATTAGGATATAAATTTCATAAACAATTTATATTCTCATCGGATAATAGTGAGCGAGACGCATAGAGAGTAAGTTATACAAACGCTGATGTTTATGGCCGGCAAATTCATGCTGGCCGTATGGTGACGGTAGTAAGAATACATTTGTCACCACCCCAACTCCTCCTGCGGGTGTCGTAAGCGTCGACTAAGGGATTGAAGTGTCACTTACCATTATTTGATAAAAGATTTAAAGTGGACACATTACTGCGATCGCCAATCCGCTTGCCCAGCGTGGCGATTGTGGGCATTTATCTCCTAATGCGTATAGCATAGTTAATAGGAGACGCCTACGTCCTGCAGTGGACTATCATAGGCTGATGCATGCAAATTCATGCTAAGGATACTGAAACTATGGATGAAATAAACTAAACATGAACTTCCAAGGCGACTGAACTGAATATACAAACGATACTCCTCCTGGAGTATGTGTGGCTGCTCCCGCGTTTCCGCTACTGCAGCTGTGGCCGGGTCGCATCCCACAAGGGTGGGACGGTCGTTGCACCGTCATTTGGGGACGGTGTTGAGAGGCTGTTGAAGGAGTCCAAGGCGACAACTCCAAATAGAAGTTACGCTCTGTTTACAAAACGAGATGCTGAATTAATATGAGCTGTGGATTGAAATAAAATAAGTTTATACCTATTCATAAAGGTGGCACTCGTATGATCAATAGTGTAACGTATCTCCAGTTAATTTTAGTACCTTACATAAGTATAAGTAAGCGTAAAAAAATAGTTTTACGGAATTTGTAGTCAAAACAAAATAAAACGAAAACAAAACAAACGTTTGTTAAAAAACAAAACGAATAGCTTAAAATGAGGCACGCGTAAATCGCGGATACTCGGCGTTTATAGGCAATTGGCTATGTAAAATTTTCTGAAAGTATGAATATTATGTTTTTCCCTGACAGCCGTCGTCTTAAGGTTCAAGAAAATACGGTTTTTTTAAGTAAGTGTGGTGACATTTGTGCAGTTTTATGAATGAATAGAGCCTAATGCGTTCGCCCGCAATCAGTACAATAAAATAGAGAAAAAAAACTGTCAACGTCAATGTCACTTGTATCATTCATTCATTTTTTTTTCTATTTCATTGTTCTTGTTGCGGACGAAAACACTAGGCTCTGTCCATCCATAAAACGTCACAAATGTCATCTCACTCACTTAAAAAAAGATTGTTAACAAATTATTGGACATAAAAATAAAAGAGCTGCATTTTCTTGAACCTTAAGACGACGGCTATCAGGGAAGAATAGTTCATAGTTCATAGTTCATAGTTTTTTATTCATAAAACAATATACATGGTGTTTGAATTAATTAATAACTACCTAACATGAGACTATTACAAATTTAAAACAACTGAGAATATAATATTCATACCTTCAAAATATTTACACAGCCAATTTAGGAAAACTTATTTACTACTATGTATTACTACTTAACTTACGTGTGGTACTGAATATTGATATGTACTCCGAAAAACAAAATAAAAATGACCTAACAAAAAACGTGGTATTGACTACGTCAATATAGGATTAAAGGTTGCTATACTGTGCACGAGCGGGAACAAGAGCTCGCGGGAGCGACACAGCCAAGGGCTGGCTAATTGCCACTTGAGCGCCAATTACGACGACGATACGACGAGTTGTGTAGCGCCACGCTGACGGGCGAGGCGGGAGCTTATATCAGAAGTGGGATCCATAGACTTATGTCAGAAGTCAGAAGTGGGATCCGTAGAAGAAACACCATATTACTATTCTAGATATCGTATAGCATGTGAAGACTAAAGGAAGTACGGAGTTGAGCCAATGTGAAGTTAGTTACTATGCCATGCTTCATCGACTTATGATTCAAGGTTGCTATACTGTGCATGAGTGAGAACAAGAGCTCGCAGGAGCGACACAACCAAGAGCGGACTAATTGCTACTTGAGCGCCAATTACGACGACGATACGACGAGTTGTGTAGCGCCACGCTGACGGGCGAGGCGGGAGCTTATATCAGAAGTGGGATCCATAAACTTATATCAGAAGTCAGAAGTGGGATCCGTAGAAGAAACACCATATTACTATTCTATATATCGTAGTTTTCATAGCATGTGAAGACTGAAGGCGATACGGAGTGGAGCCAATGTGAAGTTAGTTACTATGCTTCTACAAAGTAAAAAAGGGATTCGTAATAGCGTAAGACTTTGGCACTACACTTGTGCTAGTAATGCAATCAGGATTGCGTCCACTTCCTGAATAATATCCCTCTTTACAAAATGTAAACTTTTTAGCGTGTATATGTAATAACCCAAGCACCCATGAACCCTCTGGTTCACTTGTAATGTGCGAGCCTCCGAAAACTGAACATCGACGTGAAATCGTGTAGATATAGTAACGCGATTAATTTTATTCCGAGTGACACTAGTGCTCACAAAAGATGTCTTTAGTGTCTATAATAAAGATTCCCTTTGAATGAACTATAGCGACATAAGGAAATTGTAATGTGCAATAGTAAATTCGTACCACCGCTCATGGCACCAAGCCCCAGACCTAACTTGTAGTGTGACGAGGCCCCAACAAATGAAGAGCGGCGTGGAACCCTCTAGAATCGCGAGTCATTCCGAATGACGCTCATGCTCACAAAAGATGTCGTTAGTGTGCACACTTATGTACTTTTGTTTGTGCGACGTAACCGTAGGAAAATGTTGTGAGTTTCGTATATTGTATATTCTGGTTTACCATTCGTGTCTCTTTTAAAAAGGCGAAATTAAAAAAAAACTATTTGAGTCTAGTCCTCGCGAAATTGACGAAAGTATTAGTAAAATTCGTTCATCCTGAATGAACGCATTTGAACTTAATGTATTATTTAACGTAATTTCTGACAATATCGAAGAGAAAATTACATATGTCAAGGCATTCAAAACTGTTAACCAACGTGGTTTGTGCACAGAGAGCCTAGGTCCCCATTATTAAACACTGAGCTCATCGTTTCGCGTGAGTAAAACCCTCCCACTTTATCCCACTAAGGCGTTTAGATATAGGTATATTATTCGTATAAGCCAAGCGACAAAGTGGGGCATTTTTAGTATAACATTCACATATTATGGGCCTTAATAAGGCTTACCGACCTAAACAAAGTTAAACTTTACCTATCCAAGTTCCCAGTTCCAATGTAAATAACTCCCCTCCCAGACAAATCCTACGAACGTGATAATTTACGTGTAGCATAGCATTCATGGTGTATCGGCTTCAGTACATGAAGTATAAGGGCATAAACATGTTAATGTACCTAAGACTACCTATTTCTAAGTACAGCAACTATATAACATTTGAAAGCAACCCTTCACTTGGGGTTGAGAATTACGCATGCGACGTTTTTGCTGCGGCATGCCACTTGGCAGACTTGATTACTGCGCTTGAGAACAGACGAAGCAGTGGAGTGGCGAAAGAAGTATTTCAGACCCCTTTTCCTATTTACTTACCCCCTTATTCATAAAGACCTCCTAACTTAGCAAGCCGCTAAGTATTATTTATTTTCAACCGAAAAGATGAAGTTCTCGATTCGAATGTATGTTTTTTTCATATTGATAGGACCAAACGGGACTAACAATATTTAGCGGAAGCCATTAGATGTTGTGAGTGTTGTGTGTAGGCGTAGTGAAAACCCTAGCCTAGAAGGAAATAATCAAGACCAAGATCGGGTAGTTTGCAAAACCCGCGCAGCTAGAAGGTGTTGATACATTTTCTCGCACGTCTACAACTATGGGTGTGACGTCATGCCCGAAACGGCAGGATAATTTTAAACGTAAATTTTACACGATAAGGTCCCGTTCGTCGTTAAAATATGATAATCGTGAAAGTTTAAATCAATATAATACTTGGCGTCTTGCTAAGTTAGGAGACGTTTATCAATAAGTGGGTCAGAACATAACACATTACAAGCTTCATTGAGATGTGTAGATTTGTGTTAAATGCTTATTCGGAGGCTTAAAGCCTAGAAGGCTGTGAAGACGATGTCTTTCATTTATAAGAATGAAATAAGCTAGTTCAATTTTCAGATGTAGCCATGTTGACGTTAGAGTCTTAAGGGTTCGAGTGTTTTAGCCTCGAAATGAGAGTTATTCACAATTCACAACTCTAGCTGTAGAACTAGGTCGCTTGGTTTTCCTTTAAATGAATAACTGTGAATAATAAACGCTTGGATTTACCCTCGAATTAATTGAACCTAACTAACCTAACACAGAAATTAATGATACATATCATTGCTTATTACTCGCATTAGGAAATCTGTTTTATCGTAACGAGAGAGATTAAACAATTTATCAAACTTACCCCCTATTAGTTATCATTAAAATTCATCGCCCTACTATTTACCTAACAACGAAATTGTGTCGACTTTGAAATTACTACGCTAGCGCGCATATAAGAAGGTTGCATTTACAATAAAATAAATATCTTTGGAGTGTTCAATGTCGAATTATGACTAATTATAGGATTAGTGCATAAAATATATAGGAACACCTTGTAGCGTAACTCTTAAGAGCTGATCTCGCTTGAGGAATATTTAATTTGGCTGATTATAGCAACCATCAGTGCTGACGTAAGTAAAATGATTCTTGATTATGAATAATAAATGAAGAATCACTAAATCAGGCCCAAAAGTACGGGATATATAGCCCTGTAGATATTAGGCAGCTTATTTGTGATGTGTATAAGTCGCGTATGTTATGAAATGCATGTGTTTAATGTTGTGCACAATCACCGTTGTGTAATTAGCAGTAGACTAATAGATACTTATCACTTATCATCTTGTGTTGTTTATTCAGCAAAGTAGAATCGTAAAACCTATAACTTCATCGTAGTATAGCTGCGCTACTGTTGACACTGTCGTTTGCGTTATTAAAAAAAACTGCCAATAATATATATCACCAAATAAGGTGCAATGGAATGAAAAATGTCTTTCCTTTTATTTTTGCATGATTTTCACGAATGAAAAAATATTTCCTTGTTGTCTGCTGTTCGAATGTAATTCCAAACAAATCTGAAACAAATAGATATAAAAGAACAGCCATGAAACTTCCTAATGTATTAGTAAATTCATCGAGTCCTATGTTCGGGTTCGAGTACTAAGGTTTGAAACATAATAAACTTAAATACCCACCTATAACAATGACTTATCGTGTATAAATATTTGACTATTTGTGCTGAACATATAACCTTAATCTGTCAGCCAGAAGGGTAGCTTTCGACTAAAGCACGCCATTACAATAACTACCGTGACCAGGATGCCGAAAACATAACCACATTCAGATTTCAAAATATCTTCAACACAAGCCTCACGCCCTAAGGTACGTGTCCCCCCCTACCTTCGTAATTAATCGGCAGCGGGGCCCCTTTATTAAATTTTAGCGCTTCACTCTGGGGGCACTGCCACCCCCAACCCCCAATGAATAGAGCCATCACTTTTACTCGCCGGATTAGCCGGATGGTTCTCGGCCCCTGGGGGTTGCTGCAATTATGCACTGACAAATTGCCAGTGCAGATTGAGCGTGTGTTTGTCACCGTGTCGTAGCGTAGACATTTTTAAGCCCCTTAGGTACAATCGAGGTAGATATGTACTATAAAAGATCGATTGATATACTTTACTCGTACGTACGTTATTTCGCACTTTCATATTGACTAGAACGCAATGTTTCGCACACTGATTGTTACTGTGATATAAAGTACGAAATATACGTAAATTAATTTCCTTGGCTGTACGTACCATTGACTCAAAAGTACTTCATTTAAATATATAATACCTATATACGTTGTATATCATGTTTGCACCGAACATAGAAATATAAATTGTAATTTATACTGTCGCTGTAGGTTAACGTGTAAAGGTAATTATGTATATGTAATGTAATAATAAGCTAATACACATTAGGTGCAAAACTCCATGAAGACTAGCACTTTGAGTTCTTTCCTAAACGTCACTTGCAATTTTGCGATGATCTGTATTTTGTACGTGCTGATCAGATAATACCTACTTATTCTAACTGAAACAATATTTTATTATTTATCAATTATTTATGGATAGGTTGACTATTAGAAAAATGCTTTTAAAAAGATATTAAACGATTTTCAGTACATCATTGAATTAACTCTTGGGAGTTATTCATAATCATAATCATAAACTAAGATCATAAAAGTGATTTATACACCAGGCACAATATAAAACTGTAAGTAAAATCTTATTGTATTGTTTCTTCTACCTACCTATACACACACAGTATGTTGTTTAACGCTAGTTACCCGTATAATTTATGCCTATCCACCCTCGTGTTCATGTTACGTACTCGGCAGACTCGTCCCTCGCCATTTACTTATTAATCCTCGCCTGCAGTCATTATTCATAAGCAACTTGTTATGACAAGCTTGATGTGTATTATCTTGCGTACTGTTTCAAGTATCATGGGTTTGTGAACAGATAAATACGTACGAAGGTATTTAGGTATGTACCTACTATAAAATGTATCTGTTCTAGATAGATTCGGATAAGTTCGTAATGTTCCCGAAGTTCCAAATATACGTAAATCACAAAATAAATGCAAATACAAGTACCTACAATAATTAATTCATATTTAAATGTTATTATGTTCAAGTCATAATGTTGAAATTCTAACGATAGCGTGTTGATTCTAAATCGAAGCAAGAAGTTCTAAAATATCACTAAATTTCAGGTTGTAGCATGAAATCTTGTGCATGGCTAAAAATTCAAGCGCCTCATCAGAGATCCAAATATAATAATGTTATTCTAAGAATAACCAAAGAAGAAAAATGAAAACCGACTTTAACCGATTTCTCAAAGTTCCCATGATCAGACCTCGACTTGGTGCCAACGGCACTATCTCGGGGTTATACCCATTCGATTAAAGAGATGTTTGGCAATCGGATCGCGATTCTTAGAGATATCGAGTAACATAATATATAAAATAAATGATTTAGAACGTCTTCCTTTTTTGAAGAAAGTATTGTTAAGAACATAACGTGCATATGACAGCCGGGAGTTACAAGCGTTGATATTATCACATTATCAGTTAGATTAGATGAGAGTTGATAGGTGTATCATTTTGTTCTATTCAAAACTGTCGAATTGCGAACCGTTTAAAGTCTCAAAAATCGGTTTAAAATAAAGCAGCGATCGTTTTTGATATCTCTGTACCATGAGCTGCGTAGTCGTGTACCTAATTGGTGCGAGCGAGCCGAATAGAAATTAAGTCCGCGTTAATAGCGCGGTGAAGCTCATGGTACGGCTACAATTTTTTTTATGTGACGAAGGTAGAGACCTAAACTCTCAGCCAACCTGATGCAAAGCAGAAACTGAGGCCCATGGACATAGTAACAAAATCGCCTATGCGCTGCCTATGCCTACCCGAAGGACTTAGATGGATTGCCTCTATCTATGTCAGTAATTACACCGGCTATCTTACCCCCAAACCGAAACACAGCAGTGCAAACACTGCTATTTAGGGGCAGGTTAACGAGTAAGACGGTGGTAGATATCCGGGCGGACCCTGCACGAGGTCCTACCACCAGCAAAACTGTGACTCAATTTGCATTTTCACTACGTTCCTGGCAACTTTTCTGCTCCTAACACAAGGTGTCCAAATTAAAATACACCTCAGAAAACACCTATTTTGCTAAATAAACGAATATTGAACTTCCTGGCACCAAAAAATACCTTCATCAATTTCATCTCTGCCTGTCTATATCTCCCTCTACACAAAGCCAATACATAAAACCCTACATGGGCAGTCGATTACAAGACCCATTGTGCCACAAACGCACATGCACTGCCCCGGGGGTGTAATATTTTTCGCCCCAATGTTACTGAGAGCGAAAACAGTACACGGGGCTTGGAGAACTCTTTTGTCCTACTACAATGCGCGTTCGTTATTTTTTAGGATTCCGCCTGAAGCGGTGACCCTTTCTAGTTGTTGGAATTGATTGATTTTAGACATTTCTAAAGGCTTCTTTGTAGCACCTTGCTAGCGCGCTATGTTGGCATATCGCGCATGGTCACCGCTATAGTTATCCATTCGTCAGCCTCTGTAGCCTAGTTGGTAGTGACCCTGCCTATGAAGCTGGAGGTTCTGGGTTCGAATCCCAGCGAGGGCATTATTTGCGTATTTATTTATCACAAGTATTTGTTCCTTGGTCATGGCTGTCCTATATATTTAAGTGTCTATATGTATCTATCTATTATATATATCGTCGCCTGGTACCCACATCCCAAGCCTTAATTGAGCTTACCGTGGGACTAGGTTGATTTGTGTAAGATAATAGATGACCCAAGATATTTATTTATTCAACCTCGTATGTGCAACACTCATTTGAAGGAAAAAACACCCGTACCGTGGGGTGACATTTCCATCAATGGATTTGATATAGATCCGAGGTTGTGTAAGTATAACGACGATATGTGGCATAATTACGAGAACTTTGGTAATTTCTCCGTATTTTACTGGTATGGGTAAAAAACTTAAATACCTAAGTCATCTGTTGTATGTGGAGTGACCTATTCAATAAAATATTTGTTTAAAATGCGAATACAAATAAAACAAATGCCTTTATTAAGTCCATTCATCCTTAGTTGTCTTATCTAGTAAACAACTTTCTACCTTAAAAGTACACGTTTTCTGTTGTAAACTGTCATATTTGCCTGTACCAAAATACCTGAGTTCATATTTGTGCAGTCCGTCCGTAGTGATTAGTAAATTGCTTAATTTTTAATCAAGGAAACAGCAGTTTACAACAGAAAACGTGTACTTTTAGGTTAGAAAGTTGTTTACTAGATAAGTCACGTAAGGAAGAATGGAGCGTAGATAGGTTACAATTTCAACTACATTTACAACAACTTTTTAAATATGGGTTTATAACTAGAAAGTGCTATAAGTATTTAATTATGAACTTTTTTTCGGAATAGTATTTTAGACGGTAAATACGAGCTGTGTAGAAATGTAAAGCAAGAGCATATTATGCAGTTTTACATACAAGAACATAGTTTTATTGACACCTCATACCTCATAACATGGCAAATATTCGCAAATACCTCAAAATATTCAGACCTTTTTTCTGGATCACAATGCAACGTGACTGTACAGTCAAAGGCAAAATAAGGTGCATATAAAATGCTCAAAAATAAAGTCCCAGCGTCGTAACATATTTATTAGAGGATTCTTTCGATACATATTTTTGTTCTTGCCTGTACCACTATAATGATTAAAACAGCCACAGAAAATAAAGAGATTTCCTACATAACAATTCATAGCTTTATACTGAACCTCCCATAATTCACAATATACAATACTCGATAGAGGACGGACGCATCGCCCGCGGGCGCCTATCGTCAGTTAATTATTGACACATCCGTTTTTACTACCGACATTCAGCGCAAATACCATAACTACCCTTCATAACACACGCAAATAGGCACTTTACCTTTACGTTATTAGGTATATGATTAAATGAGTCGATAAACTAAGTTACGATGGTTATTGTAAGGAAGCATTGTGGTTGGCTAATATAGCTCCCCGAAACTGCCTGTTTCCTTAGCTTTGTTAGAGGCTTTTGTTGAAATCGTACCTTTGTGATTGTTCTAATTATTGGTTATCAGTTTTCTCGATATATACATAGGTAAGCTTCTAAAGAATTGAGCTTGTGGAAACGGTTCACAGCAGGATAAGACTTTGTGGAAGTTACAGAGACGGAATAGACATTTAAACCGCCATTTTAAGCTAATCTTGTAGAAGTTAATTTTAGCATACGAGGGCTGTTCCGAAAGTTTTTAGTTGCTCCGGTTCTATTTATGCGATTTCAATAAAACTGACACCATTTTGAGGGCTATTTCAATGACGCTTTAGGCGGTGTAAATTTGTTTTAGTAAAGATTTTAGATAATTTTATTATTTTGTTTTACTTAGACGTGTCGAGCCTTACTCCAATGACCATGATACCGGTTTTTAAGACACTTTTTTAATGAGATGCTATGAACATCATTCGCTTATAAAACTATTTTATTTTATAGGTACTAGTAATTGAAGATATTTCCGTTATTATTAAGTACAAATTACGTGATATCCTTTGCTTTAATCATAAATGAGTAGGCATCGAAAAAAATCGTAAACTCTTAAATTGGAATTTCGAATATTGTAAAATTATCCTTCAATCAATAATATTGTTCTTCAATTATATGTAATTAAAAAAACGCAAAACTAAGTAAATAATATATCCCGGGTATATTCAAGTACGGCTTTCAAAGATTTTAATACAAAACATGCGTCAATGTGTCAAAAATGGCTAATTTTTCCATGCAATGTAAAATTTCATACAAAACAGCAATTTGTAAAATAAATATAATAAAAAAACTATTTCCATTACATGCATAAATTTATTAACCATAATAAGTATTGAAATGTCCCTCACAATGATATAAATTTAATTTAAATCGCATGAATAGAACCGGAGCAACTAAAAACTTTCGGAACAGCCCTCGTACATTGGACTGTTTACAAACGTAGCCCGGTATTTTAACATTATTGAGGCCTAATTACTTACACTAATTATTTAAATGTTTGAAGCGTGACTTTTAACCTTTTAACCGCCGTAGTCTGATGTATCTGATAGTCAATATTGAGCTCATCTCGCGAGAGTCTGATAAATAAGACGGTCTGAAAAGTGTTTACGATGCTAAAATTAGTCCCATTCCAAAGCCAGCAGATGATCTGCAGGGTGTAATTATATATTGGTGGCGACACGGGCACGCACAATTAAAAATTCACGGCGGTTAAAAGATTGAGTGTGCACGAATAAGTTACGAGTGTTTAAAAATAATGATAATAAGTAATTGTATGATCGAAATCGTAATTTTTTAAATCAAATAAGTTTTCGATTGAAGTGCTTGTTTGAATTAGGTATGACTGTTAATTTTCATTAGGTACCCCTGCGTACTCAATCAAACAGTGGTGTCTTAAACAATTGATGTGTAATTTATAATTTATTTTATATGCGGCCATAATCACGAGCAGTTCGTCGGTGTAAAATAATAAAGTAAATCCACAAGGTAAACAAAAAGTGTATATCGAATAAAACTCCCATTAGCGCTAGTTACTTTCATTTTGGAATCCGCTTTGGCTTTCCATTTCACTGGTGCTGTAGTTGCGAACAAATATTGTTGGAAACTTGCTATTCGGTGTTCATTTTGTAACGTTAATTTACTGGATGTACTATAGTTTATTTACTAATGGGAAGCTTTCGGATTCATTTTTTGGAAAAGACTCGTAAAAAATAGGAATTAACTTTTGATGTTTTTCTATTCCATATCTTTTGAACAAAATTCATAATTCATATAAGATTGTTATTAAATAGACTAGAATACTTGGCCAGTGGCCTATCAAAAAATAGACTAGGCCTTGCTAAGGTTAAATCCGTTCCCTTGAGTTTCCTTCAACCAAGGTTCATACTGACATGTCTTGTATGTATGTATACCTATTTATCTATAGGTACCTATACCTAACTGGGCATACGATGCCGTTCTCAGATTCTAGAACAATCTAAACTCCCATTTTGGAAAGAAATTAATGACAGTGGCAATAAACAAAGCATCGTAGCCTACGTAAATAGTAGCACAAAATTTTGCAAACATTATCTAACTCTAAAAAAACTATGATTCTCTGCCTTACACAACTATTTAGATACTCCTATCTTTTGGTAAATATATGCGAGCGGTTGAATGAACGTCCTACTATGTCGCTAGTCATAACTTCATAAGGTTGCTTAGACATTTAATTCGTATAAAGTATTAAAGATATAAAACAATACCGTCCTTGCGTTAAGCGACAAAGTGGGACATCCCTAAAACGCTCATATACAATCATAGATTTATAATCCTGGCGTGGTTGGGCATGATCATTATGAAAATGTTTACTGTAAAAGTGACTGAAAAGCAATTACGGAAAAATGTTGGAACTAATGCCTCGCGTTTTTAAGTCACATCCAATAGTAGATTGTGTCCTGAATGGAGCGACAGATTCCACAATGTGGAATCCTGAGCGTAATGAAGGATTCAAGCGTTAACGGCCAAGACGAAATAATTTTGATACCGTGTGACACATACTGCTTTTCACACCACCTATGAGAAAAATAAAAGATATATCACATATTTCATATTTATGCAAATAAACAATTCTGAAGATTTTTTTTTATGAACGTGCTGTTTATTTTCATATTTTATTGTATTTTTTTATGCTGGCAATAGAAAGTCCTTGAACAGAAAAGTGCCACTTTGATGCCTCCTAGCAGGGAAGAAATGACCCGTATTCGAATAGGTGGTGTGAAAAAATATGCGAATCATTGAGTTCAATATATTGCCTATACCATAGACTTCACCTAACCTAGCTCAGCTGAAATCTAAAAGCGGTAGCGTCAAAGGATGCGGCATTCGGCCGTACCAAAGGCCGCGTGTAAATCAAAGCCTCGATGTAAGACGACACCCATACATGCCATACAGCGCCATACAATTCGGCAGCCGCAAAGACTTGTCGCCGCCAATCATATCATGTGGTTGGATAAAGGGCATAAAAAGACGAAACACCTGTGTTTTTGAGGATTTTGAGGAAGGTTTATGGAACGATATTTGCCATGTAGATGGTTCAGACGTGTTTAGAAAAGAGCTCATTTTTATATCTTTTCATAGAAGAATATGTCCCGTTTAAAAAAATACCACTAAGTTGTTTGAAAAATTGGCAATTGATCTTTGAACAACAGTTAATACAAAAATAGTAGAGAAGTTCAAAATCTAATACAGCAGAACAAATTCATCTCTATTAAAATGTTATTTCTACGCATTTTGTTTTAAATTTTATTGAATAAAAAAATGTTTTTCGGCAGATATAGCTAGTGTGTTCAATTTGCATCAGCTTGCTCTTTGACTACTATTAGTTCCGATCATCAATTAACTCTTATTAAGTGCTTTACAAAACTGGATTGAGAACTGAGTTTGAAACCTGTAGATTTATATTGGATCATTCCGTTTTACCATTAAAACTGTCTATGTCACTAGGCATATACGTTTTTTTTTTCACAAACAAAATCATATTTTACTGTGAGAGATCAATAAACAAAAATCCGAAATAGTCAAGTTCTTTATATTCCTTCAAGAAACCCCATTTTAAATGAAAACTATGACTGTTTATTAGGTCGTTACCTACGCTACTACCTTACGCGACTTTCTAGTAGAAGTTAGTCTAATTTGGGAATTATCTATTTCGTTTATGCAATGACGAGTATTCACGTTCTCTTTTCCGTTTTCTTTAAGGAAATCGTAATCTTCATTCGACCTAAATCACTGCCTCGAAAAAAACAAACCATCATTCACATTTATTCGTCACAAAACCCGCTTTTTAATCAGATCCGATTATCAAGATGCGAAGGTATCGTGATGAATAATTGAATAATGAATAATTTTTCTGTAATGAGCTCCGCGACGTCCCAACGCGACCCGATCTAGATAAAGGGTTATTCTGAACCGCGACAACACGAAATTGTTTTTCGATAACGCGGGCCGATCACGGTATCGCTACTAAACGTCACGCTATGTTCGTTTGAAATCATTTGCGATTAAAATTTGGGTTTCGAACGCGAAGCTGTGATACATTCTTTTGTTTTTGTATCCTGTGAATGTGAATTTGGCTTGGTTGGCTGTTAAATTTCATGCCAGGTCAATTGTCTCATTCAGCAGAAGAAATTGGCGTGTTTAGAAGTGTTCGATTAGAAAAGTATGTAATGTTCATCAACGACACTAAACGAATAAAATGCACCTGGGTCAATTGAGCGGATAAAGAACTATTAAACGACGTTGTCAGTATTATTTTGATACTATTTCATTGATGACAAAAAAGAGCACGTAAGCCGTTGAATATGTTTTAAAACTGGCTTACATGTCCGGTTTCATGTCCAATTCCTTCAGTGTCCAAGCAATCAGTGGCCTATACTACAAAACTTTACAAGCGTACAATTCTACAAAATTGTATAAATTCCCGTACAAAAAGTTGACAATTTTGTAGAATTGTACGCTTGTAAAGTTTTGTGGTATAGGCAAGCTCAAAGCAAATACTCGTTCTAGCCTAGCGCATGTTACGCAAGCATTTCCTTGATAATCTTTAATCGTCATCGTGACGTCTCGTGCTATGTACAAAATATGTGTGTGAGTTTATATACCCCGTGTCCAATAAATCTGAATACATTACAAAAATCTAATAAAACAGATGAACAAAAAGCACACGCGGCACGCACCATTTTCTTCGCATTTCATCCTAAATACCCTCCATAACCTTTTTGAAATGATCCAAGTTCATGATTTTATAAAAATGTAGTCTTTTATGTATGACCATACAAAATAATCTAATACGCCTATACCTGGAGGACTGGGTGGCCATTCATATTTCGCCTAAAAAACTGTCAATTGGACAGAGCTGTACTGAGTCTTTCTAGAAAATTCTACCTCAAACACCTAAAATATTATTATTTTAAGTCTGTGGGCCCGGTGGTGCCCCTCTACTGGGGAAAGGCTTCCTCCATTCCTTTCGAATCTCCCTATTTTGAGCATTTATTGGCAATTCCTTTGAAAATAATTATTTATGACTTAAATCAGGATCGGCTCGACAACGCGGACGTTGTCTATCTGGTCTCCGCTTAGACCTGGCACACGTTTCTGGAATGTTAGTAACTTGTAATACAAGCGAAAATCTCTTTTTAATTCGACGAGGACTTCGGCTTGTATTACAAGCAAGCTTTTGAGAAATAGTATCTTTTGCTGCCAGTATTAAGTCCCGACTGAACTTTCTTTAAACGTCCTAAGTTTTCCGGAACCACATAACCACCTACCGAAATATCGTAATTTTATAACTGACTAGTTAACAGCACGCGAAATATCAAAGGTAAATACATGTTTTGATGTTCTAATTATCTATACACGGTGCCAATAAGGAAGGGGAAAAAAAACAACAGCGGATTTCTGACCAAATTTGAGGTTAAAAATGTCATATGAAGTTTTCTGGATTGAGTCTATTTTAAGAGAAAATTATATTTTTTCCTAAAACGGTTTTAGCCCGTTACGCTATGATAAACGCATTTTAGGAAACGATTTTGTTACCATGTTGTCTTAGTCCTGCCACACTTAATTGACAGACATCAAATGAACAAACAAAATCTTTAATTACCTAGCAAATAAAAAAAACTTTTAAAATGCATTTTTCGCGATAGTTTCATTAATAAAATCCTTTTTTTGTGTATTGAGGCATTCAAAACATCAAAAAAAAACTAAAAAAAAATATATTTTTTTTGCAGATTTGACCAAAACTCACTTAACATTTATTGCTTCTTTTAGTCTCAGTAATATGCTGTTCAAATTTTTCCCTTTCCTCACGGGCACCTTGTATATCTAATCTACGCAGGTGTTCGTAAAAATACAGTATTAGCGTTGTAGTAGGTAGTAGTAATACAAAAAATCCTTGGAAATGGTAGGTAGGTACTTCATTGTATTTTCTGTTGTTACAAATTACTGACAGAATATTTATGGTTTTATATTAAAAATATAACTTTTCACAATTTTATAAGTTTGCCATTTTGATATAGGTAAATAAAAATACAGCCGGGAAAATATAGCGAACTAATATAATAGCATAAAACCTCGTTGTATAGTTAAGTATGATATTATTTGGTTGAAAATAAAGCTCATTTGAATAGAAATTGATGTGTAAGTATGACTACTTTATTTACTTGATATAACTAGGGTATCAGAAAATAAAAAACAAACTCTTATATAAAACATCAACATTACTGTATTCTCTCCTTTGTTATCTTATCTCTTATATTTATTTTCTAACATTTTCATCAGAATTCCCCGAGAATAACAAAAACGGGCCGCATTTCTTTTTTTCAACAACAAAACCCCGAAAAGCACCATTCCAGGATTGGAACGGGACAATCGTATCCGAGAAGTTTTCATGCCCAGCTAAACCCATCGTCTAATGGATACACGACGAGACTAATGTAACAACTGAAAACATTCCGGACGGATCTAACAAAGCATTCATTTTCTGATGGCGGTAATCTCGGCGAAGGGCGGCATTGTTCATCATTTTCTCTATTTTTTTTATTTTCTCGGAAAGAATAAAAATACTGAACGGTATTGTCGACGCCGCGCGTTCGCGCAAAAAGACCCTGGATGACAACGAAATGACAGAGCGCCTATTGCAAACCACGAACGAAGTGTTGCCACTCTCTCGCACTAGTGAATTGGTTGCTAAGTGTGACAGAGGGGCAATACTCCGTTCTGGGTTCGCGGTAGGGCCTCTGGAGCGGCCGCGGGTGGCCCCCTCCCTCCTAAAAAATGTCGCTGGAGGGGCGGCTGGCTGCGACAAGACGGCATTTTTACACAACACCGTGCCAACAAAACCTACATGCCACATTCAAAGCCAAGGGATAATGCTCCTTAATCTCAACCGCTACAGGGCACTATCGCCTGGCCAGCTCAAACTTGACTTTTTGAAATACGGTTTCGTGTTTGCGATAAATCGATAAGTACCTATATACACGCTAAGAGCAGAGGGTAAGTAGGTACAAATTGCATGGATTTTACAGTTCTTTATGACGGGGAGGCGCGGTTTTGCCTCCACTGTTTTAGGAAATATTAAATTTTGCCGTTTATCGAGTTTGTAAGTTTTTCGTCGGATAACAATTAAGAAACAAGTTTCGTAACTTTAGGAGATTCCGAATTGGCTGGGGTTTCTCGGTAGTCGAACAAAGACAATGTTATTAACTGTTAAGTAAATGTTTCGATCGCTATGTTTTTTATTGCGAAGATATGTTCGGTGTCCTGTTTGGTTTCTCTTAATTACGTCTCAGAAAGTAGTTGCTCGTACCTACTTTATTTTCAGAGGAATAAAGTTTCCAACTACTCATAATTTATAGTCAGAACTTTTCTGGTTACTTAAAATAATTAAATAACACGAGCAAAGAACTTGAAATACTCTTATTGATCTGGTTGGCTTCTTAGCTCCAGGGACCGGAACCGTTATTTTCTCCATACAAAAATAACGGTTTTTTTTCGTTCTTCGGTAAGTATATAAATTCTAAGTTAATGGAGTAATTCAAAAATATGATATTGTAATCAGCCGTATTGCCGTGTGGTCACGGCAGTAAGAATACATTTGTCACCACCCCAACTTTTGCGGGTGTCGAAAGAGTCAACTAAGGGATTAAAGTGACACTGACCATTCTACAAGATTTATAAATTAAGTATTGAACACTCAAACAATTTATTTCATAAAATACACTGATGTGAGAACAGATTATCTATACTACAATTACATAATAAAATTTGGTTGGGGTGTCTGTGGTTTTCAGTGAATGGTGAAACACGTTGTATATGGACGGATTCGAAGATGTTTAGTATAGGATTCCTGCTCCGTCTTCGCATTCGAAGGCTCTGATATGCCTTCTGGTGCCTCTTATCCTTATTGAAACTGCTCGTATAATAGATATTTAGACTTTAACTTTAAGCCAAAAAAATACTTGCGAGTATGGTTTTTCCCATTTTGTATTTAGTTTTGATGCTGTTCTTTTCAAGAAATTGTTGTACTCTGTCCCTATAGCGCCATCACATGAAATGATTAAAGGTGTAAATGAGGCTCTTAAATCTTCTGTGGCTCGATCGTATTTTAGATGCTTTTCTCGGCTGTGCTTCTGTGCCGTTTTTTGCCAAGTCAGGTTGCTGTATGAGAAAGCGTCAGCATTAACTATGCGAACATCGAAGAACGCTTTCCTTGCAGGTTCCCAAACACTGTTCTACAAGATTGATGATGGGCAGCAGCGTCATCATAGTGGACACATTACTGTGATCGCCAATACGCTTCCCCAGCGCTGACGCTGCCCATCATCAATCTCTTATCAAATAATGATCAGTGACACTTCAATCCCTTAGTCGATTCTTACGACATATATAATTATACTTAAACTCTTAAAATCCTGGGCAACTCTAGAACCATATCAAAATGACATATAGAATCAGATTTCTTACAATCTGATTAATAATTCTATTCTGACTGAGTGGCCTAAGGTTCCAATTAGTTGACTACAACCAATGACACATTCTTCTCTTTTTTCTCAGATCGTATTGCCACGGATCTCGCGCAGCAGTTTAAAGACTCGCATCCTCAGTTGCGGGGAAAGGAAAATGTCGTCGAGCAAATCGCTTCGCCGAAGAAGAAGACTGTGGACCTGGGACAGCTGTTTAGCTTTCACAAACCTGGCTTCGGTGAGTATAATACAAGATCTTTTATTTCTCATACTTTGTTCTGGGACGTGTGACCTATACGGGTCAAAATTCTTTTCATTGTCTTATTTTGTGTCCCTAAAAACGTGACGCAGTGGATTTTTGTATGAGATGATGTTTTGTTTTCAATTTCTGATGTATGGATTAAAATCTAGCGTGTAAATTAAACACAAGTGCACCGGATTTTTTTAATATACTGAGTGGAAACAGCATCTAAAAGCGTGACAGAGTGGTATGAAATAAGACAACGAAAATAATTTTGACCCATCCGTAATAATGGTGGATGAATGACATTAAACACTGAGGAAATCAGTATCATTAAAAATACTGTAGATCTGTGCCAGCTCTTGGTGCATTCCACGAAAAAGGTTACTTTGTCGGGAACGTGACAGCTATGACAGGTACCTTAGAAATATGTGGAAATTGCGAGAATTCTCTAGAGATACAATCACCCAGTTATAAAATTAAGTTAATTACACCAAAAATTGTATTCTGGGCCTGCTCCTTAGTTTTGACAAATCCGGCTTCGGTAAGTAGTACAAGGTCTTCTAATCGCAGTTCCAGGATTTGTAATCCTCAGTGAAATGCTAAACATAATTTTGCAAATAAATCGAGTCACTGAGAAAACACACTTCACTTGAGTCGGTTAACTTTGTAAGATTTTTATATATAATAAAAGCTTAAGAAATTGGTTTTGTTTCTATTTCATGGGTTCAGTATTATTTCGTGTAGTTTTTGAGAAAAGTAATGTTAAAATCACAATATTTTATCAAAATCAGGTAAATCCGTATGACAATTTATTTCAAATGAAGGCAAGCCCATCAAAGCCAATCAGCGAAAGAAGTTTGTTCAACATGGCTGTCAGGCGACGTCAATTCTGAACCGTATTTTTTTTTCAAAACTTGATAAATCCAACTATGTTAAATCAAAATTATATAAATCCTCACTGAGTTTTTTCAAAGATAGATAAATTGCAAAAGATTATATCAAATGAAGGTAAATCCAATCAAAATTTATATTTTTTGAAAAGAATATTCTAGTTCCGACTCACTTTTAGTCTAGAATAAAATATGGACGCCATAAGTTTTAATATCAGAATATAATTTACAGATCCGTTTTATTAACACGTTAACAGGTTTCTTCGACAGCGACAAATTCCACTGAAGGAGTTATAGTTTCAACTATAGAATTATTTGTTTTGTTCCTTTTATTCTCAAATCTCAATGTAATTTATCTTGTTATTTCTCAAATCACCCTTGAAATCACAACGGGTGTAGCCTATTGTTGGCCAATCCGCTACCGTTAACACTCAGAAAAAACGAAATCCAACTCCGGTTCTGCGCTCGGGCAGATGCGCAAGCGCGGACAAAGGGCGCAATCGTAATAACTACATCTAATTTTACACGAAGGAACAGTCGGTATAACAATAACAGTAAGTTAAACATGGGCTATTAAACTACTACGAGTATTATTTGCACTAACTTGTACCTAAGTTTATAGACGAGACGTATATTTTTAACCGACTTCAAAAAGGAGGAGGTTTACAATTCGTCGAAATCTTTTTTTTTTTTTATGTATGTTCCCCGATTACTCGAAGACGCGTGGACCGATTTGAAATATTCTTTTTTTGTTTGAAAGGGTATACCTTCTAGTTGGTCCCATTGTCACAGAATCCAGATCTGATGATGGGATCCTGGAGAAATCGAGGGAACTCTTCAAATGTTGTAGGCACACATGACATTTTTCATTTATTTTCGAAAACTAATCAAGTATTTGCATCTAGTCATGAACATCTTAAGTTGGTGATCTGATGATGGAAGGTACAACTCTTTAGCAATTAGGAGTTGGGGGATAATTCTTTAATTATAACATATTTCGTGTATTTTGGAAGCTATTTGAGTATTTGCCTTTAGGTGGTCATCCTTTCATGTTGGTGAGCTGATGATGTAAGGTACAACTCCTTGGAGATTAGGAGTTGGGGGATAATTCTTTAAATATAACATATTTCATATATTTTGGAGGCTATTGGAGTATTTGCCTTTAGGTGGTCATAGTCTCATGTTGGTGAGCTGATGATGAAAGGAATAACTCCTTAACGATTAGGGGTTGGAGGATCATTCTTTGTATATAACAAATGTCATACATTTTCGAGATCTATTCAAGTGTTTGCTTAGTAGTTATGACATGTCGGTTAGCGGTTAGTGATTCTTTAAATAATATTGGCATGCTAAGTCTGTTACCTTTGAAATTGTTTTTGTATTCATATAAGTTCGCCAGTTCAGGTTTTATGGCCTACTACAGTGCAGTACATTCTAATTTTAAGTATTTAGAGCATACTGAATAACGATTTTATATTTACACTACTAAAAAGCAAAAAATAAAATATTTTAAAAATAAAAATAAAACCGCCTTCAAAAATTCGCCCGAACTAAAAAGTTAAAAATAATTTTGGTTCCTACTTCTTAGGATTTCCTACCCAAACCTTTAAACCTTTTACCCTTTTCATTGAAATAAAACATTATGGCTAGGTACCCTACAGATTTCTTAGAAGTCGGTGCCAAGCCAAATATGTTCATTTCGCGAGTACTTATATGTATTTGATAGAGCTTTGTAACTTACTGTCACTCCGGTTATGCTTTCATGAAAATGACTGAGGCAGACCATTCTGTTGATAAAAGCGTAATCGGAGTGATAGTAAGTTACAAAGCTCTATCTAATATATACCTATGAACGTATTCGGCTTGGCACCGACTTCTAAGAAATCTGTAGGGTACCTAGCCATAATGTTTTATTTCAATGAAAAGGGTAAAAGGTTTAAAGGTTTGGGTAGGAAATCCTAAGAAGTAGGAACCAAAATTATTTTTAACTTTTTAGTTCGGGCGAATTTTTGAAGGCGGTTTTATTTTTATTTTTAAAATATTTTATTGAGACGACTATTTGTAATATTTTTGAAAAACAAATCAGAACGGGAAACGACCTACTTCTTTATAGTACTTCAGAAAAATAATATGTCTGCTCGCTTGACTCCTATTCCATAAATTGTTACATATATTTTAGACAACTATTGAATAGCAACGAAATTGTAATTTCTATTGCATAGGTATCCGAGATTCGGACGACTACGCTTTTTAAAATTAGTATTAAATCTGCACTTTATCTTTTAAACAAATAAAGAAAGACACACTTTGTGTCGATTGGTCACGTCAGCTTTAGCGCGTATTTCTCCGTCAAAATACTCGTGATTTATTAGAGGCAGGTTACAAATAAATGCTTTAGTCTGTGCACGAAAGACAAATGCCAGCTCCCTTGTTTAGCAGATTTCCTGAGAACCATTATGTTGATAGCTACAACGTATAGTCGATATATTTTAAATCGTCTGCACGGCGCAACGCAAACAGACGCAAAGGCCAATCATGATGATATTTTCACTGTAACAGTAAGGACCGGTGCCTACATGAATTCCTTTAACGTGCCTAAACTGTGTACTGTGCGCGAACCGCCATAACACAGTCGCGCGCTGATCGACAGCTCCGATAATTTGAATATGGAGAGGCATCGGCGCGTGAGCATTGCCCGCAGTTGCGTACTGAGATTACCTCGCCAAATTTTTCTGCGGCACGTACCGTACGTATTTCCTTTTCAGAAGGTTCATTTTTGTTTCAATTTGGCGTTTTTTGTTTTGGTATTTCTACCAAATTGTCTGAATAACTTATGAGAGCATATTACGTTAGCAAAAAGGTTGTGTTTCTTTATCTTCACTGTTTTAGACTTGTGATTCTAACAAATCATGTGTAAGTCTGCATCTGTCTTGAAATGGAGCTTTCGTTCTCTGACGACTAGTTACGAGTACTTAAGTCGCTTTTTCTCGATTTCGCTTGGGAGTCGTTTGATCGAAAGTTCTGATAGTGCATCATGAGCTACAAACGAAGATATTTAAATCCTGGCCTTCGTCATACACGACACGACAACAAAATTATTTAACATGGTTGTTTGGTTGCCTAATGGGTTCAAGTTTTAATTTTGAATTTTTAAATCATTTTTAACCGCTCTACCAGGCGGACAATTGTAAAGCGTCTAAATATCAGTTCCGTGTCTTTTCTAATCTCCTTATTTATAAAAAATAAATAAAAGCGGATAAGTATTGTTTGTACCTATATCGGTCTTAACTTGTTTGACATACTAACTACTAATTATTATTATTTGTATTTTTGTAATTATTTGTATTGGGCTTACTCATGGCCACAGACTAGCCATTAAATATACGTTTTAGTATTTACATGAATTGCGCTATGTGTGGCTTGTTATATAGTATGTTTTAACGTATGTATGTATTCCTTTAAGAAGTTTAATTAGGCTAAGAATAACTTTAGTATAAGATTTATATTTTGCATGCGTTGTTGTGGCGTAATATGCACTCATGAATTTGTACCACACTAACATGACCTGTATTGTAATCTGTATGTATTAGCCAATAATTAAATATATAATATATAAATATGTCAATATGTGTATAAGACCGAATGTGACAAACGATACTTACAGACTTGTTAAGTCAGAAAACGTTTATGAGTAGGTTAAAAATATATCTAAACAGATCTAGTGAATAATGATTTTCCATCGTATTTTGAATTATTTTCCTGTCTCAACTCAATTAGCTTCAGAGCAGTGGATACTGAATAAAGTAATTATTAATTTGGATATTTCCGCGAGAAAACGAAAGGAAAGAAGATCTTGGCTAGGCATGTTAATGGATACAGGATAACATCAGCATTGCCACGTTCTTAAAGTCCTCCGTCCATCGGTTTTCCATAATCTATTCACCTTGTTCCATCTATCCGTAGATTCTACATCACCATTCGATCCGTTTAGAACGAAAGTCCCCCATATTTTCCGAGCGTGCATGTGTGCGTGTCGCAGCTCGGCCAATCGTCACCTCTCGCGCGAATTGTGGGCGGGGCCTGACACCCGCAGCGTCAACTGCGATCGATCCGCGATGCTCATTTTGTTTTTGCGACTTGCCGAACGGCGTTCGACTACGGGTTTTGATAGGTTATGATATGACTGATTTTGGGTGTATGGGAATCATGATCATGCCATGTCTCCACTGGCATAATTAAAGAACGAGAAATTTTCTATAATATACTTCTCTAACGCAATCGATGATAATATTGATAATAGATCCTAAATAGATAGATGCCCTGTACCTGAAAATGGCCAGTCTAAATATTATGAGTCATAATTAAATTCGTTGTCTTGTTTCATACCACTCTGTCACGTTTTTGTTGCTGTTTCGACTCGGTATATGAAAATAATCCGGTGCACTTGTATTTCTTTTTCACGCTAGATTTTAATCCATAGATTAAAAATGGGAAACAAAACATCATCACATACAAAAATCACAACTGTGTAACGTTTTTTAGGGACAAAAAATAAGACAACGAAAATAATTTTGACCCATCTACTACTCAAAAAAAAATAAGAGGTATCTCGCGGCATCCACTTTATTTAAGTTTATTAAGTGTATTTAAAAAAATGAGTTTTACTATTATCGCTAATTAATTATTACATCAATAAAATTATATTGTAAAAAAAAGATTGCACAGTGGCCCTTATGTTTAGAAAAATACCGAAGTTTGATACCAACGCTGGAGGTGGGATTTGAACCCACGTCCTCAGATTTCGCGGCTGATGCCTAAACCTGTAGTGTCCGAAGTTTATCCCACCTCCAGCGTTGCTAAACTTCGGTAGTTTTCTCTGGTATACCTATGCCGTGTGGTGATGGCAGTAAGAATACATTTGTCACCACCCCAACTCCTGCGGGTGTCGTAAAAGTCGGCTAAGGGATTGAAGTGTCACTGGCCATTATTTGATAAAATGATGATGGGCAGCAGCGTCATCATAGTGGACACATTACTGCGGTCGCCAATCCGCTTGCCCAGCGTGACGATTATTGGCATTTACCTCCTAATACGTCTCTACGCATAGTTAATAAGAGAGGCCTACGTCCTGCAGTGGACTATCATAGGCTGATGATTTATGTATGATGTAGTAAAAACAGAGAAAAAAAAGCTGTACTGACTGTACAATAAAAGCTTATTTTAATAACACCACTTTTTATTAAAACTTACACTCACGTATTGGACGTCACGATCGCGTCCTTCCTTCATTAGCCGTACCATGAGCTTCTGCGGCGTTATTAACGCGCATTTACGAGTACTTTCTATCCAGCTCGCTCGCACCTATACACGAGTCAATACATGGATAGAAAGGAAAGTAAGTCCGATCTAGTTTTCTGAGCTGTCGCAATCGATGACACAGGATATGTCGTCACGTGACATTCTTTCACGTGCACCGACCGTCGTGACTTCTGCCGTGTGTTGTGTGAATCACGGTATAGTCAGACAGATACAATACAAATATGATACATGTAAGGTCGTCATCATCATTTCATCCGGAAAACGTCCACTGCTGAATAAAGGCATCCCCCAAATTTGGGGGGTAGCTATACATATGTCATAATCGCCATCTCGGCCGGCTGGTGATCGCAGTCTGCTGCATCGCAATTACAAAGATGAATTATTCAATCTAAACTAAAATTTGGACGTCCAGCCGTCCAGCCGAACTGAACATTATTTCAGCGACCTAAAACGAAAAAATTATATTCCTTCTATTTTCTGTCAGGCCCCTATACCACAAAAATTTACAAGCGTACAATTCTACAAAATTGTCAACTTTTTGTATAGGAATTTATACAATTTTGTAGAATTGTACACTTGTAAAGTTTTGTGGTATAGGCCACTGATAGCATTTTAAAAATCAAATATGATTGTATCTGTCAGATAAAATTATCCCCTTTTCCTCCAGGAGTATTTATGAAATATTTATTTATATATTTATTGCAGATATATTTTATTGAGGATGATGAGAAAGGTCATTTGAAAAAAATGGCTCCCTAGGCCATTCTAAAACCATCGAAATTACCATAGGTCATCATTATTTTTTTCATAAGTAATTTGATTTAAAACGTGACTTAGAGCTAGTTCCTGAGTGGTGTAGGGTTCCAATCATCATCATCATATCAGCCGAAAGACGTCCACTGCTGAACATAGGCCTCCCCCAAAGATTGCCACAACGACCGGTCCTGTGCCTACTACTATATGTATGTAGAATCTTTCGATTAAGCCGAGAGTTTCATGCAGTTACATATTCTGTAATTATTTCCGTCAAAAATAATATCTATCAATTTATTATAAAGCAATTTCCATGAAACTTGATTTAATGTACCTTGTTAACCCTAGTCGGCAGTTCGAAATATTTACACTTCCACGTAACTTTATCAATGGCAATACGTTATTTGAATTAAAAATAATTACATCACATTGCGTGTCCGATGGCAAAATGAATTCAGTTTATTTAATTTAATGTTTTCGATATATTTATTTTTTATTTATTTTTTATATATTATGGTGTGAAGTGATGCTGTTTCTGCGTATACGTAGGACAGAATATATCCAAAATATGGCTATTTTAGAATTTGGCAATTCTGTTTTCTTTTGTATAATTTGTTTATTTGTTTATTTGTTTAATAGATATCATACAACATTACAGCTTACGCCAATGCGTTGTTTGACAAAGTACATTAAAAACGAAACTAAGAAAATATAATGACATACATATAATTAATTAATATCCTCGCAGAACTTCAATAAACGGGGTTTCAAAGTGGATGGCTTCTCATGAAATAAGTCGCAGTAAGGTAAAGTAGTTAAAAGTTTGTTCAGCAAGACACGTCCGTGTGGGATTGGGGAAAATTGGTGAGCTAACGTGGATACCAGGATTACCATCCCAAACATTTTACTACTTAACATACCTAACTTTTTCTACGATGTACAGATGTAGTGCAAAATCCTTTCTCTTCGGCTTTTCACGGAAACATCCGAATTCATATTGTTGTCACAATGAACTTCAGCATATATATTGCACTGAAGCTAATCTAGTAATTGGAGTTCGAGGCCAACGAAACTACGACAGATGCGTTATTGTCAAATCCGTCAAAGTATCTTATGTCATTGTCAAATAAAGTTTTCAGGTTTCCACAACCTTTTTGATTTTTAATTTATTTATTTAAAATAATTCCTAATAAAAACATTATATACCTGTGTAATGTTTGTACGCCTTTTTGTTTAATATGGCTGTCACAACTAGGATTTTCTTAAAAACACGTAAATACCTAAAAACTTTTTTTTTCTCTTAACTAACATTGATATGACAAATTTTTCTTGTAAAGAACTTAAAATGATAAGAGCCAACGTTCCAAAGCCTATTTTAAAATGAAGTTGAATTACCAGTGAACACTACGACAGCGTGCCATATTTGTTAAGACAGTAGGTATGGTTAAATTACTAAGCAGTATAAGTACTATACTATACTATTACTAAGCAGTTTTAACCCGTAATAAGGCAGGGGTGCCTTATTAATGCCTTAAAATACACTCCCATAAAAGCCGAGGGCCGAGAGTCCTTTATAACACCATCAGTGTTGAGTCCGAAACTTACTGTCGTTTATTTTAAGGTTTAAAATAAGTTTGTCACATTTTTGTTGGAACAAAGTTGGTTTTATACTCTAAGAGTATAAAACCAACTTTGCCAATATTTTAAGCATTTCTTTTACAAATTATTTGGGCGTCATAAAGGCCTCTCGGCTTTTATGGGAGTGTACTCAGGACTCAGGATGATAAGTGATGAAGAAGACAAATAAAAAATAAAATACAAATAATGCTTTCATTTTACATTTCCAAATTTCTTTCCCATAATTTTAACCCGTAATAAGGCTTAAGACTGCTTAGTAATAGTATAGTAATTATACTGCTTTTAACCATACCTACCTTTTAATTTATGTGTAGTTAAATTGCTGTACCAAATGTTATTAACACCTGAGGTGATACCAGCGCAATACCAACTTTGTTACTAATAATTACGGATAATTAAGTTTTTATTAAAATATCTTATATTTACGTGATAATAAGTAAATAATATTGTTTCTATAAATTAAAGAATTAAAATTACCAATAAATAACATATCTCAACGTGTGTTTTTAGAAAATAAGGAGTTACAATTGTAAGAACATTTCATTGTTGTGGCAATATTTTCGTAGATTCTTTGGCCTCGAACTCCAGTTACTAGTATAATTGAGACAGGGAGATTTCGGGCGTTTCCGTGAAAAGCCGAAGAAAAAAGATTTTGCACTACATCTGTAGGTACATTTAAATAATAGCAGAATGAGATTGTGCTTGCTTCGTTCAGAAAAAACATTCAAACAAAATTCTCAGCGCTGAATTTGAGGACAATCCATAAATATTTTTATTCCTTTTTTCAATTTCGCCGACAGCTTATTTGACAGACGAGTGCTGGTATAAAAAAAATACTTTGGTCAACAAACTTTGTCAATAAAAAAAGCTGCAAATTCTGTATTTATTATTGACTGGTGGTTGCTAAGACCGAGTGGCCGAGCGGTGCAGGCATCAGCTGCGAAAGCTGGGCACGTGGGTTCGATTCCCTTCTCAGACTTTGGTGATCTTGGTCGTTTTTTCATTGGTATATGACATCCAGTATTTATTATTTATAATCTGCAAAATTCTAATTTTCAACGTACAGCCAACTCTTCACGCCTACTTTTTTTAATTTGAGTGCGTTATCTACTGATAAAGATTGATATAAGTATCCTAAAATTGTGTAATGTTAGTATAAACGCACACTTTTAACACGACCGCAGAGTTGTTTAAACAAGTTGCCAGACCGTTTCATAACGGCGGGAGATATTTTTGCCGCGGCAGCGTAATAAGGTTCCCTGAAATGGAGAGCGGGAAAACGGGCAGGGAAAGTGAATTAAAACAATTTACAGGCTTGGTAATGGCTCGTGAATTATGAGCTTCTGTTCTTTTTTACTATAGTACAGTACTTACCTAATAGCTTATGAAAAAGAAGCGATGGCTAGATGTAGTAACGGCTGACATGAGTGTAAAGGGCTTTCACTTGAAGATGCTCAAGTTCGCGCCAGGTTGAGGAAAGGTAATACATAGGAAAGTGGACCCTGGCAAAGGCCGTGATATCGCTAGATAGAAGATGCAGATAGTAGCTGCTTAGCCTGCTTATGACTATTAGTACGTATAAAATTGTATTTGTCTGGGACTGGTCGCTTAAACAGTCCAACCCTCCATAGAAAATGTTTTTTTATTAGAAAAATATATTTTTTCTCGATATTTTTTTCCTGATCAGAATACGATACCGATACCGGATGGGTTCTTAAACGGATCACGACTATTTATGGTAGACCCTATATTATCGTGTAGTGTAGTACCTACCATAACTCTTTCTTTATACACCACTCATAAAGTACACTTGTTCAGTTAAATAGGAAAATATAGAAAATAAAAAAATGGTTATTAATATCTTATAGGTAGTACTCACTCTCAATATTATTCTTGGTGACATTTTTGTTAAACATACAGAGTTTATCAAAAATGTTTAAGGGTTTTTAGTATCTTATTCTGATTTGAAATATTAAAGAAAAACGATCTTTTCGCAAAATATGTTACGAAAATACTTTCTGAAAGCTAAAAAATTATACCGCATACCGCACCCGAGTTTTTATGGAAACGAAAAAGTTGAAAGTTTCCACCGTCGCTTGCTGTGCAGTTCGTAACTGAATAAATTATCACCAAAAAAAAAAAAATTAGGGTAACATTAGCTGTAGGTATCGGCACAAGAGTTGAGGTGAATGATTACAATTACACATACAACCAAATGAAGTACTAATTGATTGCAAAAAATGTAGTGAATGAATGAATGACTTGCGTCAAAATATTGAAGCAAATCCCTTGAACAAGCTTTTTGGTCAATCTTACAGTTGCAATTGGGTTTGCTGTCAGTACGAAAAAAGAACACTAATTTCAAATTCCCCGTGTGTTTACATGACATGTTGATGTGTGCGTGGCCTCAACTCTCGTGCGGATACCTTTACCGAACCTTTAGATAATATTATGGTTGAAGTCCATGGTTCAACTTTTGTTTTAAGAAAGCGTACTAACATATCTATAACTCCCTAGGGAAAATCACTTTTCTATAAGTCTCACAACGCATGCAAACAATGGCGCGCTTAGAGAGTAAGGGCGATGAAAATTGATTAGGTACTCGTATTTTAAGCCATGCAAATAATTGCCTAAAAAAGCCTTTTTTGCATCCTCCAAAATTAATTGCCGATATCATAATTGTTCCGCTTTTTTTTCCGCCGAGTTGACTATGACTATAGGTAGGTACTTACTTATGTTTGACTACACAGCAAAAAAAGCCCTGAAAAAAGTAAAGCCCCAGAACATTTCTTCTTAAACACACAAGCATTTGAAAAGCGTCTAAAACTCAAGCACCACTCTAGCGGGGTAAATAAAAAGTGAAACCGTGACATTTCCTACATTTAGGCGCCTAAACCGTTTGCAAACACGGGGCTCGGGTAATGAAGGGGGGCTGGGTCCTAAACAAAAGGTGCGAGCTCCTCCCGCCATCGATCCGACCCTGGGGCGGGCGGTAGGGTCCCCATGACGGCTTGGACACTGGGACAGTCCACGAGACTTCTCGAACTAGCACTTGTGCTTGACAGGAATGGCCTTCTCGCCGCTACCAGTCGCTATAAAAAGATAACAGGCAAGAAGGTCGTCTGTTAAATTACCTTTAGCTTTAAGTTTGTTTTTTTCATCTTGCTAAGGTATATAAAGAGTATTGTATTTTAAAGCCACGAAGTGCTGTCAAGAAGTGCTAGGGCCGCAGCTCTCAACTCGTTAGCAAAAAGTGGTCTTAGCCTTTAGAGGCTAAGACTTTTAGGCTAAGACCACTTTGCTTTTGGCCACAATGCTTTCTAGTTAGCTCCTCAAGTAGCAAACTGAGGTACCAATTCTCTGTACGTTACGATTCAGGCATGGTAGGCCAATTTCATACAATCCGACCAAGACTTGATAACTTGTTTATGTGAGTGGACTTTCTTTTGTGATATATTCTATTATTCCGCTATGTTTTGTAATATAAAAAGAAATACTATATAAGATAATAACATCGCTCATAGTAAAATAATAAATTAAAAAAAAAACGGAATTACTAAAATCTTGCTCGCTTACTTAAGTTAAGACGAAATTTATAGCAGAGTTTGTGATTTTTATTAGGCATTTAAAATACCTAAAACTGTTCTACTTATACAATCTGGGGTAAAACTATATTCACTATAACTATAGGTTTTTACAGTCCTCTTTTCTTTATACCTATTAATACTAATTTCGTTTCCATCTTACGTAACATTACCTATCGAATAAAAAATCTAGTAGAAACAATGCATAGTCAAGAACGTCATAACAGTCGAAAATGAGAGGTAGACATCTGTTGTGTGACGAGACATGTATTGTTTTAAATTAATATCTACGGTAGGTATTTTGTTATACCCCGCAGCTTAAGACCAAGCATCGCAGGCGTCATGTATTGTATATTACACATTTAGTACTCCTACACGTAGGTCAATCTCCATTTTGGCTGCTATCTATTTAGATAGCATTTTGCAGTAACAAACACTGTATTACGAGTAGGTATATCATTATGCATTGTGTTAACGTCACAAAAAATTTTTCGAGTTGATTTTTAGTATGCGCCCTAGCTCTAAATCGTTCAACGAATGAGTTTGGAGGCAAACTAAATCAGTCGGACCCTTACCCTTATAGGCACAGATACATCGAATAAGCAAAAGGGTGAATATCTGAGCGTTTCAACCGCCTAATTTTGGTGGCATAATTTTTGCCAAAATTTCTATTTGTTACAACATGCTCCTTTGTCATTTGAAGGAGGCACGATACCTTCTACGAAGTATAACATTGAGACGTTTAGAAACTTCGACAAAAATGATGCCACCAAAATTAGGCGGTTGAAATGCTCTGATATTCACCCAAAAAGTCCTATTCAGAATCCCACGAAAGCTTTACAGCGTGGTCACCCCACATACAGGGTGGTTGTGCTTTTTTGCAGCGCGTGTCACTTGCGCGGCGGGGTGCGGGCGCGGCGGCCGACACTGCGGGCGTCACGATCCGCTGTCCGGGCGCCGCGTTGCCATGGCAACGACACCGCTACCCACCCCACGCAGCACCCACCAAAAACAACCTTAAAACAATACACACAAGAACCAGAATCGCTTCATTATATACCCAACAGGGGTGATACACATAGGGGCCCACTATATAAGACGATACGGTCAGGCGATGTAAATAACGCGAGATAACTTCGGGAGGGTCTAATGGAATAGGGGATCGTGTTTTGGAAAGTGCCCTGGAGAATGTTCTGGGTTGTTAGCTGAGCCATGTAAAGTGAAAGTCGATACGGGATTAGGCCGAAATTTGATTATGGAACCGATTTAATAGTGGGCCCGTGTTTTTGGTGGTATCTAATATTTAAAGGGTTTTGATTGGAAATAGAGATGGGTTGCTTATTGGATTGGGTACATTCAGCGACAAATACTTATATCATGGGACAATCTTATACACAAATTGACCTTGTCCCACGGTAAGCTCAATTAAGATTTGTGTTGTGCTTCTGTGTAGGGTACAAAGCGACTACGATAGATATAATGTAATAGATAGTTGTTGTTGTTATTGTTGTATTCTGGCCATTTTTTCCGCAACTCGACATCAAACGTGCCTATTTTGCGTGATCCCAACACTGGCCCAGTACATGTTGGGGACTTCACATACACCCTTGAATTTCTTCGCAGGTGTATGCAGGTGTATGGAATAGATAATTACGTATATTTACGTACTTAACTATATAGGAAACAACAATAACCAAGGAACAATGAATACTCGTATATGCCCTCGCCGGGATTTCGAACCCGGAACCTGCTGCTTCGTAGGCAGGGTCACTAACTGCTGAACTACGAAGGCCGTCTAAATATTATGTTTAATATGGTTGCACTACGACTGCTGAAAAGCATTTGACGCTGATTGTACCCATATATACGAGGGTTGAAAGCCAAATTGGTTTTAACGATAATTTTTGCACACAAATTCGCTGACTCTGATAAGTAATTTTCACCGAAATGTCTTTACGAACAATTTGGCTTTCAACCCTCGATATTATTGCGAAGAAAATGAGAGACATCGTTTATAAATTTTAATTAAAAAAATATATTTTAGATATTTAATTATTTTCATGTACAAATGTATGAATAATTTATAATTATAGCACCTTTCACTAAAATCTCCAAAATATAGTTTAGAACAACAATAGCCCAGAACCTCAATTTTTTGACTATAAAATAATCACCATAAACGAAATTTATGACGACTATATTTGGAAACTTTTGATGTACTTATATAGCTTAAATGTTTTTAAACGGTTTTTATTAACTTCATCGCGTATCAACTGTCGTCGATGCTTCAAATCTTGTGATCGATTTTTCGACCACTTTTACTGCACCAAAATTAATGAAATTTGGAACTCGTGTCAAATCCCCATGACAATGCAATATTATAATTATTTATATCCTTGTACCCTCAAAGCCTGATGCTGCAGATGTACTGCTTACCTTAACCGAGAGTGTTAGACACGTGAAAATGAAAGTATAGCATGTTTGGTATAATCAAATACTAACAGCCTGATCTTGACTTCCAACACCTCACTCCTGATGCTGCAGTACTGCCCACAATAACCGCAAGGTTTATCTTTTATCGATTTCTTTATTTTAAAGAAGTTCTTTAGATATTAAGTAGAAACATGCGAATTTAATACTAACGTCCAACTCCTCAGATCTGATACTCCAGTGTTACTGCCTGCCACAACCACTAGGTTTAGCGATCTGTAGATTTTGAAGTACTGCTTTAGACATTTGGTAGAAACATACGGATTTCATTATCATAATCATCATCATATCAGCCGAAAGACGTTCACTGGTGAATATAGGCCTCCCCCAAAGATTGCCACAAGGACTGGCCCTGTGCCACCCGCATCCAGTGACCTTCACCAGGTCATGAGTCCACCTTGTGGGGGGCCTACCCACGCTGCGCCTTCCGGTACGTGACCACCACTCGAAAAACTTACCGCCCCAACGGCCATCGGTTCCACGCGCGACAAGCCCCGCCCACTGCCACTTCAGTTTAGCGTTTCGAAGAGCTATATGTAGGGCGACCCGTCGGGCCTGCAGCCCTCCAGCTGATAGAGCGACAGCGTGAGTGGATCGCGTAGGGCGAGCCGTCGGGCCTGCGGCCCTCCAGCTGATAGAGTGACAGCGTGAGTGGAGCGCGTAGGGCGAACCGTCAGGCCTGCGGCCCTCCAGCTCATAGAGTGACAGCGTTAGTGGATCGCGTAGCGTAGGGTGACCCGTCGGGCCTGCGGCCCTCCAGCCGATAGAGTGACAGCGTGAGTGGACCGCGTAGAGCGAGCCGTTGGGCCTGCGGACCTCCAGCTGATAGAGTGACAGCGTGAGTGGATCGCGTAGGGTGAGCTGTCGGGCCTGCGGCCCTCCAGCTGATAGAGTGACAGCGTGAGTGGACCGCGTAGAGCGAACCGTTGGGCCTGCGGCCCTCCAGCTGATAGAGTGACAGCGTGAGTGGATCGCGTAGCGTAGGGCGACCCGTCGGACCTTCGGCCCTCCAGCTGATAGTAACAGCGTGAGTGGATCGCGTAGCGTAGGGCGACCCGTCGGACCTTCGGCCCTCCAGCTGATAGTGTGACAGCGTGAGTGGATCGCGTAGCGTAGGGCGACCCGTCGGACCTTCGGCCCTCCAGCTGATAGTGATAGCGTGAGTGGATCGCGTAGGGCGAGCCGTCGGGCCTTCGGCCCTCCAGCTGATAGAGTGGCATCAGCGTGAGTGGACAGCGTAGGGTGAGCCGTCGGGCCTGCGGCTCTCTGGCCGATAAACTGACAGCGTGAGTGGATCGCGTAGCGTAGGGTGACCCGTCGGGCCTGCGGCCCTCCAACTGATAGAATGACAGCGAGAGTGGATCGCGTAAGGCGAGCCGTCGGGCCTTCGGCCCTCGAGCTGATAGACTGACATCAGCGTGAGTGGATCGCGTAGGGCGTGCCGTCGGGCCTGCGGCCCTCTGGCCGATAAACTGAGAGCGTGAGTAGATCGCGTAGCTTATCAGCTTGACGGCTATCGAGTGACAGCGTAATTGGACCGCGTAGGGCGAGCCGTCGGGCCTGCGGCCCTCCAGCTGATAGAGTGACAGCGTGAGTGGACCGCCTAGGGCGAGCCGTTGGGCCTGCGGCCCTCCAGCTGATAGAGTGACAGCGTGAGTGGATCGCGTAGGGTGAGCTGTCGGACCTGCGGCCCTCCAGCTGATAGAGTGACAGCGTGAGTGGACCGCGTAGGGCGAGCCGTTGGGCCTGCGGCCCTCCAGCTGATAGAGTGACAGCGTGAGTGGACCGCGTAGCGTATGGCGAGCCGTCGGGCCTTCGGCCCTCCAGCTGATAGAGTGATAGCGTGAGTGGAACGCGTAGGGTGAGCTGTCGGGCCTGTGGCCCTCCAGCTGATAGAGTGACAGCGTGAGTGGACCGCGTAGCGTATGGCGAGCCGTCGGCCCTTCGGCCCTCCAGCTGATAGAGTGATCGGAAACTTTTACCAAACTAAAATAAAAACGTGGGGCGTTATTATGAAGAAACATACAAGTTCAAAATATGTAATTGTAGCTTTAATTTTGCAATGAATCATTCATCTGTTCCAACACATCTACTAACTTTTATCAAGGCCAGTACAAAATTTATTACTCTATTGCTGTCTTGATTTCTATGTTAGTTCTTAAATAACTATAGTGACTTAATCACAATTGCGTACGCCCCACGTTTTTATTTCAGTTTGGTAAAAGTTTCCGATTAGGACACGCTTAATCCACTGACATAGAGGCTAAACGTGGCTTTCAGCATCCAACTTGGGAAGACTACAGTGATAATAGTTTCACGTGACTAATCTACAAAAAGTAGCATCTACGGTTAGTTACAACTAATTTTTATTTTCTAGTTTTTGGTGCAATAAAAACCGTTTAACTTAAAACTTTTTTTACTTATTTTATACCATTTTTCTCTTCTATGTTAATCTTCCATGTTCTCATTTTAATATTCATAGGTATGATGATGTATATTCATATAACTATAATTATTTGGGCATACCAATCCAAATTGTATAAATATTTACTATCAGACATAAAACGTACAAGGTTCTACGACCGATGAACTTTTGGTTGCAAGTTAATAAAACTTCTTCGGTAAACAAATAAACTTTGAGTACCTTTTCATATTGTTACTTGTACTATGCAAACATAAACTTTACGAGCCATACTTAGTAGGAATCCAATATAAACATACCTATACCTAGAGATCGGAGCGTTGCTCAACTTCTAAGTAATAATCTTTTCCTAAAAATCTCTCGGTATATTTTTATAGTGGCCTTAATGGCTTTAGATCTACATAATAAAGGAACTTTCAGCACCTGTCTTATAAATATGTACCTTTATATTTATTTTTATATTTACTTTACCTTTATATTACAAATATTAGGCAATCCTCTTATACAGGGTGTTCGTGAGTATACCGATAGACTTTACCAATGCATTTTTGATGACAAAAGGAGTAAGAAAAAATATGTGACATGTCATATACGAAGAAAAAAAAAATTTTGTTTTGTTATTTTTTGTCATACTTTGATTTTTAGGGTTCCGTAGCCAAAATGGCAAAAACGGAACCCTTATAGATTCGTCATGTCCGTCTGTCCGTTTGTCACAGTCAATTTACTCGGAAAATATAAATGCTACAGTAACGAAATTTGGTAAGGATATGTGTTGTATAAACCGCTACAGGATTATCATACTAAATTGTAAAAAAAACTATCGGGGTGGGGGCCCTCCATACATGTAACTGAGGGATAGAAATTTTTTTTAGTTGTATATAAGCGTGTGGGGTATTAATAGAAAGGTCTTTGAAAATGATATGAAGGTTTATAAATCTCATTTTTATTTAAGCAAATCGTTTTTGAGATATCAGCTCTCAAAGTCTGAAAAATGTGTCCCCCCCTCTATTTTTTAAACTACGCAATATAAAATATAAAAAAAAAAAATGTTATGCACATTAATAAACTCTATCAATAGTTTTTGTTTTTATTAAATTATCTCCTATTTTTTTTGAGGTAGGTTGATTTAACTGTATTTTAATAATAAATTTATAATGGTACGGAACCCTTCGCGCGCGAGTCCGACTCGCACTTGGCCGGTTTTTTTTTCTACATGACCCGTAATAAATTTTAAGTTATTTATTAAAAAAAAAACACAAAAATAAAGTACTAAGACAATAAAAATAAATTATAAATAAAAAATTTGCCCCGGGTCTAGCTGGGGAGGTAGAGTGCCCAGGAGGATGGCCGCATTGCCGCGCTGGACTGCTATGCTGAGTCTTTGCGGCCAGCCCTCTGATCACCCGACGGAGTCTATATTAATTCGCATAATTTATTACGCATACTTCAAATTGGCATAGCGTTGTTAAGCATACTATTTAAGTGGCATAAACATAATTTCGCATAAACGATTATGCATAATGTATTTACGTATAACGTGAACTATCATAGCAATGATTTGGAATAATTAGGATGAGCATAATACTAATTGGTATACTTAATGAAAGGTGTAAAATATAATAGATAAAATAATAATGACCGATCATAGATTGCGTAGCGAAACCGATACTATATACCTAATATTTTTGCCAAGTTACTGTCGATTAGTACGTATTAATAATATAATTATATACTATATATTGCTTCCAATTTAACCTAGTTTCGATTTTTTTTTACTTGTGCGCTGTGCGTAGGTATAACAGTTAATGTTTAAGTCTTGACATATTTTACTGACTGACATACATGTATACCTACTTATATTTTTATAGTAAATATTGATTATTTTAATTATTACACACATTTTTACCCTCGCAATTTAAAATGTTCATAATTACGGCGTGTGTGGGTTTCTGCCATTTCTCCGAACTTTTTTTGTCTGAATTTATTTCATTTGCCAACCAACATTTCGCCGATGGTTCACTTTGACAACCAACAATTATCAAATTTTTGTATGACAACGTTTCATTTAGCAGAATTATTATAAAACGGATTATTGTAATGACATAATGCTTTTAGCATACTGATCATTTGTCAAACCTTTCACTAGACCTAACAACTATTAAACGAATAACGTTTCACCAGTATTTGAGCTAAGTAAAAAATACACATTTAAACCGATCATTAAAATTATGATTGCTCATGTACTTGTCTTAGACAGTATGAAGCTAATTAGTTAAAAAGAACGATAGTCAAAAAATATATACATGATTTCTGACTCCTCTAAGAACCTAAGTACCAGCACTTTACCTGCTGTTGTTGTTGTTGTTTAGCATGTTTCTGAACTTGCCTACAAAAAAATACCGTTAAAAAAACATTTCACAGAGTCCTGTTAGGTACGACGACGAGCGAAGCGAGGAGGAGTGTTAGGTGAAACTGCGACCATGCAGCGCCAAAACCGACTCTTTTGTTATTCCCTCGGCATTGCGTTCCCTCATCAGTTTCATCTAAATTACTATTTAGAACCCAACCTTTAATTGTTTATCAACATTAAAATAAGACCTCGTGTAAGCTGTTATTCAAAAAAAAACATAAAGATACCTATATAAAATTCGCCCCAAACTATACCCTTAAACATGGTAATTATTTAGTTAACTAAATGCCAGCTAAACCATAAACCACATGAAAATATGTATTATAAAAAGTTCCAATAAAAAACCAACCCCAAAGATAGAATTGCCAACCGTTTAGTTGGGAAATGAAACGATTTTATAAGATTCATTTGGAACAGGATCTTTCGGCGAAATGACTTTATGCGAAAAATTGGTTGCGATGCAATATTCGTACAAACAATTTTTGGAGATGATTTAGAGAACCGAGATATCGACGAAAGCTAGGCTTCAACTTCGCTTCGTCGCTACTGCTTATTAGTCTTTTGAACTTAACCTTACTGTCTTGGTTTTACCCTGATCTGCCTCTTTCGCTTGTTTTCTAAGTTTATGCTAATCCATATTAGGACGAATAAAGTTATATTTAATAATGTTATGCATATTTCAATGATGCATAATCAGTAATATGCGTATTAAGCATTATGGAATTTTATTATTTTGCCTATTCAATATTATGCTTAATTATTTATGCCAAATCCGTTATGCGAATTCATATTAGGACTATTAATAATAGGCATATTAAGGGACCCCACCCGACGCCTCTATAAGGCGCTTGGAAATGTCAATAATAAATTGTATAGAAAGATATTTTTTTAAGGATTTTAATTTTTTTTTAGTTGAACATTTTTCTGAAACTTTTTTCTCACTTTCTCTAACTTTAATCAGTAAATATGTCGAGATGAAAACTATTAGTGTAATAATTTCAATCGTGCAGGCATTTTTCAGAGACTTATGATGAAAATAGTTTTTTGAAAAATATTTAATTATCTCTTAAACTAAGCCGAATCCAGAAAAGTTCATATGACATTATAGCCTCAAAATGTGGTCAGGAATACACCTTTCAAATCTGTCGGTATACTCACGAACACCCTGTATAATAAGAATATAAATATACAATCTGTGTTTGTTTTACATAAAATCTTAAATACCGTTTGCTGGAAAACTTGATAGTTTTACATAAACCACTAAGAGCCACCATCCCCAAATAAAATATATCTGAAAGATGAATGTTAGATGTCCTTTTTTATATGCCTGGTGAAAGGAATAGTGAAGAGATATATTTTCGAGACTAATATTCCATAATTTACTTCACATCATTCGACTGCAACGTAGTGTCTCGTTGCTGTTTTCTCGGCACCGTACACCGTGGTGTATGTAGTTATCTGAAATTATAATGATAATTATGATAACATTGAAGAACGTTACCTATTGGGGCAAGGTTCTCGAATGGAGACTGTGTACCGGAAGGCGCGGCATGGGTAGGCCCTTGGTAAGGTGGTCTGATAACCCAGTAAAGTTCC